>CM023482.1:105430644-105644075 GCA_013339685.2 Hyalomma asiaticum
TTTCCTTGAAGTTTGGCTCTTGCCCACTACGGGGATTGGCCATGAAGCCGGCGGTTAATATAAAGAGGGAAAAAAAATTGAGCTAAACAAAGGAAGAATAAAGAATCGGTAACGTAAGTAAGAATGAAATGTTAGAAAAAGATAGGCTATTTATAATAGAAATGAACTATAATAAATAATTTGAGGTTTAATCAACTAGTGGAAGCAATTTCGAGGTACGAAGATTTGGATTGAATGATGATTAGCAATGAATTCTTTTTGTGTCACGAAGGAAATTGCACATGGCTAAGCAGACGTTCCTGTTGCTATAACCTAGTGAGGACGCTCCAAAGGAAAGAATGTTCTGAGAATTTAGGGGAATGTTTAAATTCCTGAATAAAATTTCGAAATGCCTTTTTCTCTGACTACTATAGCGCTGACAGGTAATTAAGAAGTGATCAATGTTTTCAGGCTCTCGACAATAACAGCATAGCGGAGATGGCACCAGACCAGACCTGTGTAAATAAAAGTTCAATGGAGGGATACGACAGCGAAATTTTGTTATTGCCACTTCCAGTTTACGAGAGGGACACCACTTATTATCCCAAACAAAAGAAAGATGTCCATATTCTTCAATTGGTAACTTCATTTTTAAAGAATCTTGAACTAAAGAGTACTTTCGGAATCTCGACAAAGTAACGAAAACAGTAGTAGGCACCACGGACATTACCGGCCCATCTAGGGACCACCGCGCGAGAACATCAGCCATCTCGTTTATAAATATGCCACGATGGCCCGGCACCCACACCAATCGCACTTCACGCACGTGGGGAGGAATTAATGATATGAATGTGTTTAGAACAGAAGACTTGGAAGGAGAAGCTGAAGCGAGGGATGTGCATACCGAAAGCGAATCAGTCACTATAACAACTGCCGAATTTTGTACAGGAAGTTTGCGAATGGCTAAAAGAATGGCTAAGAGCTCTGCTTCAAATATAGGAGTATAATCCGGGAGGCGCAAGGTATATGACCAGGAGGAAGTCTCTGAAAAAATGCCCACCCCCGCTTTCTCCTCACGCATGGATGCATCCGTCGCAATTATATCATCAATTCCCAATTGACATAAATGATCTTCTAATAAGCCTATTAAATATCTGGAAGTAGGAGTTTGGCATTAGAAGGGAATATATTATCCAATTCAATTTTAGCATTGGCCAATGGTTTATCCGTTGAGACGATATCGCAAATGTTAACATCTAAAGCCTCTAGTTGATTCTGCACAAACAAAACTTGAGGTCTGTATATGCGAGACCAAGGCTCATCAAAAAATGTTAACGCTTCAGTGCAGAATACGAAGTGTGATCGCCTCTGTGCAGACGCATAAATTTGCAAATATGTTTTGACAGTGAGGATACGGAATCTGCAAGCTAACGTGGGGATTCGGGCTTCTTGGTACAGAACATGATTGCAATAAATTTGGTACCTTGAGACAACTCCGAAGAGCCTCTCGCTCTAAAAGAACAAAGGATTAATCTTGTATGCCGGACCACCAGAGTATAAAATGCAACCAAATTCTAGAATCGGACGAACATACATACGGTATATCATAAGAAGAG
The DNA here is from genome assembly GCA_013339685.2 of Hyalomma asiaticum. NCBI lineage: Eukaryota > Metazoa > Arthropoda > Arachnida > Ixodida > Ixodidae > Hyalomma > Hyalomma asiaticum. Next base: position 105,432,240 of record CM023482.1, read on the forward strand.
TGTCTCTGCGTAACCCAGAGGGGTGCTGGCCAAGTCTGCGTATCATCCCAAGAGCGCGAGTAGCCTTACATTTAATGTGCTCAATATGGTGGCGCCAACTCAGTTTATGATCATAAAACACACCTAAATACTTCATGCACTCTGTTTGAGGGATTATTTCCTGGCGATACTGAAGGGAAATGTTTACTGGATCATTCAAAGGAAAAACAATAACAGAACTTTTACTAACATTTAAAGTCATGCTAATTTGAGTAAACCATAACTCTAGTCTTCCTAAATAAGCTTGTAAGATTGCATGCAATGAGTGAATATCACCAGCAGACGCGAAGAACGCAATGTCGTCTGCATATACATACACTTGAATGTTATTGTCTAATGGTATTGAGCTTAACAGAACGTTAAATAATACCGGAGATAAAACAGAACCTTGAGGGACTCCTCGGGACTGATTATATTTCAGTGAGGATAATCCACGCTGGGAACAATAAAACTTTCTATTATTTAAAAACTCATACAACCAGTTAATAATATAGCTCGGGAAATTCAAGCTTTTTAATGAATTGAGAAGGATGACATGCTCGACACTGTCGTATGCCTTAGCTAAATCTAGAGTTACTAGTGCTGCATATTGTCGCCTGTGACGAGCAAGCTTAATTCGTCCCTCTAAATCTACATGTGCATACCATATGGAATATCCAGGTCTAAAGCCAATTTGACACGTGCTCAATATTGAGTGATCTTCCAAAAATTTCATGATTCTAACGTAGAGCACTCTTTCAATTAATTTTATAACATGGGAAGTTAGTGCGATTGGTCTAACATTATCAATATGCATATCTACTCCTCGTTTTTTAAGCAGCGGGATAATTTTTGCAAGTCTCCAATCTGGAGGAATCCAACCTCTTTCGAGGGAGTAGTTGACAAGATTTAGGAGGTCCTGAGGAGACACATCAAACAAAATTTTTAGCATGCCTGTCGTAATGCCGTCTGGGCCTGGAGCCGAATTGGGGAGCGACTGAACTGCGCGGGCAAGTTCTTCTATAGTCACCTTCACGAAATCATCTACACATACAGGTTTGGGAATACTGTTTGTATTTGAGTGGTAAAGCGCCTTCCTAATCCCAATGCAATATCATTTAATACGGCAGACAGTTCTTTGGAGCTAAAACAACCGATTCTATGGTTACGGGTGCAGAAATAGCCTTACGAAATCGAAGAAATCTGAAAAGAGCTTTCTTGTTTCCACTTTGTGAGAGAAAGCTGTATTGGTTTTCGTCATGAGTAGCTTGGCTATGAAAACAGTTCTTTTAAACATGGCTGAGGCATACTTGTAGTTACTCCAGTTAGTAGGGCACTGGTTAACAAGGAGTTTTTTCCATGCAGCTTTCTGCGCCTGTATTCTCGTTCACAATCAGAGTCCCACCAGGCACTTATAGGCTTACTTTTCGCCGAGGATACGGTGAACTGTGCTTTTCTCATAGAGCATTTTAGAACACCACAAAGACTCATCGCTTTAATGTCATTTCCAGAACTGGTCAGTGAAGATAAGCTTGAATGTAGACTTTTTTTAAATTTTGAGTAGTCGACAAAAGTCAGTGTCTGAATATCTAAGGAATCACTGGATTATTAATGTCCATGAATATTGGGCGGTGATCACTATTTGTTGCAGTATCAACAACAGCCCAAGAAGAGACGAGCAAGCTTGAGCTGGCGAATGATAAATCTAAAACCGATCTTGTGTTGCACCGTACAAAAGTGGCTGCTTTAGAGTTAAGACATGTATAATTGTTCGTACACATCCAATTCCACAACAATTTACCCGATGAATCAGTGCGGTAACCCCAATAAACATGATGCGAATTAAAGTCACCTGCAAAGAGACAGTTTGCTTTACAGAAGCTCTGAATGATGTCCAGAGTACCTTCCTCTTGTACACCAGATGGAAAGTAGCTGTTGACAATGCTGAGAGGAGCACAACCTGGGAGTGCTAGTTCAAGCACTAAAATTTCGTAATCACTTGATATTGCCTGATAAACCAGTTTCGCTCAATGGCAAAATTTTGTTGATATAAAAATGCCAATCCTCCACCTCCTGTATTCCTGTCCAAACGAAAACATTTATAATTTGGTAATTGATAATTTTGACCTGATGATAACCAAGTTTCTTGCAATAAAACTATGTCGGGAGACTGTTGAGATATAAGGTAAAGTAAATCAGTAGTTGCAGAAAGTATAGATCGGCAGTTCCACTGAAGAACCCTAAGGTTCCCTATTTTGCTGACAAGCGAGCAGCCGCAACTGCTTGATCCAAAATACTATCTTTTAAAAGGTCTGTTCTGGTCAAGGGCTCTTTCACACATTTTTTGGTTTTAGCAGTAGAAGAATTCTGTTTTTTGTTAGTAGGTGATCTGGTGCGTTTAAGAATTCGAGCGTCCATGTCTACATCCTGAATATCTTGTAACCTGAATCAGAAAAGCAATCTTGACTAGTGTTTTGTGAATTAGAAGGCCGTAACTCATTATTGTTAGGAACGTCTGATTGGGACCCAGATGAAGAATTAATAAGCTAAAAGGATTCTGGAAGCTCTTAGCGAACTGCTCCGAAATACCAGCCAGCTGCGAGGATATGACTTGGGCCAATGTCTCAGAGACAGTCAGAAGTTTTTCTAGTGATTTTTCTACTGCTTTTTCAACGATGGTCGAAATGGACTGAGCAACTGATGCATCCATAGCGAGAGGCGAACGGGCTGTAATTCCGGCATATCCATGCATCCTGCTCTGAACTTCAGCAAGAGCGTCTCGACGCGAACAACGCCTTCTCTCGATAATTTCAATAACCTGCAGTTCTTTAGACCGAGCAGGACAATCGGTGTGATCAGCTGTGCAACTGGCTTGGCATAGGCAACATGACTGATTATCAGACTTGCAATCTTCAGCACTATGATCAGCTCCACAAACACGGCACCGAACATTAGATCGGCAACCGCTTGCGCTATGTCCATATCGCCAGCATTTGCCACACTGTAGAGGGCGTGGGGCAAGGGGTTCTACCTTGTAGATTAACGGCCATGCTTTAATCTCCGAGGGACGCGATGTGCCTGCAAATGTAGCAATAATTGTCTCGGTTGGAATCCTGACATTATTAACTAGCCTGTTACAGCGGTACACTGACACAACGCCTGCTTCAGAAAAAATCTCCAAGACTTCCGCCGGACTTAGGCTGACATCTACACCTCGAACTAGGCCTTTACAACAAGCAAGGTGGGGAGGGATGAAGCAGCTCACCGGATGAGTGAGTGCAATTTAGAAGATCTCGGATACAGGCCTGGTCTGGTGAGCAGCAGAGAATCCCGCCTCGTCCAAATTGCCGAACCTCGGTTATTTGAAGGAAGTGTGGCGTAGCCGTGCGAAGCTCTGACTGGATGGCCTTAGGGTTCTTCATGCGAATGGCCCCACCATCCGTCGGCACCAAAGCAACAGGAACGCTGCTGATACCACTGCGCAGAAATAGCTCCAAAGGTATACATCCTGAGAGGGAATAGAAGCAGACCAGAGGGCAGCCCTCTGGCCTGGAGATGAGACAGACATCTCAAAAAGTAAAAGTTACACTTGAATGCGCAGATAACTTAATACGGTAAACTAATAAGACAAAATAAAAAGTAACCGCCGGCAACAAAGCAAAAGCCCCCGAGAGAGACTTCACCAAAACAAGAAGCCAAGGAGAGAGCAAGCGCAGAGCGTTCGCTGCGTGCCGAACGCGTGACCGGACGCTGGCGTTGGTCAAGTGACGCGCGGGGACATCGTCAACTACTTCGTTTTTCTCCGTACGGCTCTCATCTTTATCTTCCGGGCAACGACTGGCACGCACGAAGTGCCGATCGACTCCGCGACTGTTCATGATCTGCACGATCGAGTGCGCTGTTCATGATCTGCGCTGCATCAGTGTAGAGACGTCGGTGTCCCATCATTATTTGTGTCCTCTCAGATCTTACATGGAATGCCTATGAATGCAGTTTGTGCTGTTCTTTTCGTCGTGTCCCTAAATTTCAGTCATAAAAAAAGTTCCTGACGAATGTCATACAATTCTTAATGCGAGATGTGAGCCGTGCGCGCGTGTGTTAATGATGCGATATGCTGAGCAAAAGAATTAGATATCTGCGATCTCTACCAGCAAATATAGCTTGCTGCGCCGACGAAACACTTCCACCGAGTACGTCACCCACTGTTAACAGAAGCTCGATCCCGCTTTGAAGTACGATGAGCTTCCGTTTCGGAGGCGCGAAAAGCTGGGTTCCCCTGACTCGTCGAAGGTTGTTTTTAGAATACTTCCACAGTAGCCCAGCCGGCCCAACATCACCGGCCTTGGCAAAAGTGCATCGCGCGTGGCTTGAGGCGCGCGAGCCAGGACATCTTTCGCTACGCTCGTTCGCGATCGGTTACGGCGGGAGCCGACGGACGATGCTCAAGGCAGCAACAGGCGCATAACTCTGCTCGCAAAACATTTGTGGGCCCTCGTGCATACTTGGATGTACCAGCGTGTTCGGTGTCGCGATCGGCGCGCTTGGTAGGCGTCAGCCACAAACTACGCTGCCTCGGGCTTTTAGCTTCTTCGTGCGGCCGCATTGACCGTGTACGTCTTTTGGCCCGTGAAAAAGGTTTGTGTTCTTTCACACTCGTCTCTTCATTGCTTTCCTGCGATTCGGGAACTCAAATACCGCGTCTAACGAGAGCGAGTACAGAAACGCGTACGCGTCCGCAATTTCACTGCCGCGGCTGGTCCTCCACGATGGCGAAACGGTATCCCGCAGCGCCTGGTCGTGACGTAGGTGCAAGGCATGTATACACACCCCACTCCTGAAAAAAAAAATGTTTTCCAGCTAACCTATAATATCCACACCGGCCTTCATTCTGGTAACTTAGACACGTGACCCGAATCACGTAAATGACTTCACAGCTAGTCACGTGACATATTCCCGCCAGAATAATGTAACAGCTACTCGCGTGTCTATTTGAGCTTCTAGAAGCCTGAAGAAGCTAGGTTGGCCACAGGTTCGCTCTTAGTCCAGGGCACCACTATATATAATGCAAGCTGCCCACTTTTTTGCTAAGCGTTTTCTGGGTTAAACTTAAGGTGAATAATCTCTTCGTGTTTCTGGTTACTTGGCGCCATGGAATGAGGACTGGCACATACGTCAAAATAACGAAAGGTAAAATTCTTAAACGAACATATTGAGGGCCTGGTTTCCACGTGGTTAACAAATGTTGGCGCGAAAAAGAACACGGGACACACGTACGGCGCTTCTACTGTCGCATCATTCCTCATGTGTCCCGCGCGTTTTCATTTTCGCGCTCGTATACGTGTATTTGCGGTAACCTGGGAACGGCAGTTTCCTCAAGTACGCATGTGAGCAGTCTTTATCACCCCTTCGCTCTCACCCTTACTTTCCTTTATATTCACGAGAGTGATATAAACCCAGCTGTGTCCTTTTGGGGCATGGTGCAACTGTATCGTTCACTGCTGGAGCGGCGTTGCCGCCTCCCGCGTAATAGTTTGTTGGTAAAACTCTTACCAGCAGCTTATCTTTGTGTTCCTGATAAAATTTTAGACCTGAACGCACTTTATGCACTCAGCACATTTCCAGAAATTCGCGAGCGCCCCCCCTCCGCGGTGGCAGCAATGCAGTATGGGAAGCCGGAGCACCGGCCACCACGGCCGCCAGAGGCTCTCCGTAATTGCTACTACACTTTAATTGCTACAGTATGTTAAAGCTTGCGTGCATTTGATCACGTTGTTGCGAGAATTGCAGCCCTTATAGATGTGTGAAACGCTGCTCACATAGCATTGTTTTCAGCCGATAAAATGGTGCCGCATCGTCTTTCGCTGACACGAATTGGCGTTCGCGTACACCGATTGCAATAAGTGTGAAGACACCTATCGTTGGAGCAATTAAGTAGCACTTGCTTGCACGAAAAGGCGTGATTGGAAGCTTATCGAAGTAGCGGATAACGAACACATGCCCGCGCTTTTATTTTTGCCCCCGGCTCTACAGAACAGCTCCTATCGACATGGCTTGCGTAAGCTTCCTTCGTTCAACACCGCAAATGCGTAACATCCTCAGCCGTGCTCACGCAGATGTTCCTGGAAGCGCATGCGGCTATTACGTGGGATGGTTGGGTTAATGAACGCGCCCGTGCTTGCCGCTCCCATGAGCAAAGCGCGAGCAAGGAAAATGTTATGTTGCAAGCCTTTGTCGCAACCACATATCTGCTCTGTGACTGCACGTCCGACGCTGGTCCACTGCTGTTGGGACACTTGCATGGTTTGCTCATCTTCGAGATGCCACGCTACAGTTGTAACACTAAGATAACCAGGCTATAGTGTGTACCTTGAAAAATTAGTGGAGTTGGCAGCAACTGGTTTTTCTGACATCATGCCAGACACCTGCTCTATCCATGCGTCCATTTCCAATTTAACCAGTCATGCCAGTTGGGAGTGCTGAGTCATTGAGTGAATACGTGCAATTGCATTCTGCCGGAAAAATGTCTAATGTGAAAACCGAACAGAGAATTGTGAAATCAGCCACGGAAACATTTCAAATGCTAACCGAGGCTCACGGAGATGAATGTTTGTCTCGTGCACGTGTGTTTGAATGGCATAAGTGGTTTTCAAGGGGAAGTGACAGTGTGGAACATTATGAATGTGCTGGGCACCCAAGGGCAGCGATTACTAGATACGAACATAAAAGATCGATAAAAGCCAACCGACGCTTATGGAGATGAAAGTTTGTCTCGCGCACGTGTGTTTGAATGGAATAAGCGGTTTTCAAGGGGAAGTGACATTGTGGAAGATTATGAACGTGCTGGGCACTCAAGGTCAGCGATTACTAGATAAGAACATAAAAGATAGATAAAAGCGACCGAACGCAGCTCGATGGTGCCTGGGGCCCGCTGACAAGGCACCATTCACATACATTTAATAGACAATAAAGGCATACATAATGAACAAAAGGAACATTTAGAATAGTGCAGAACAAAAAGCAACGACATAAATGTAGCGGTAGGCATAAGATATAAATTCTTTGTAAAACAAGTGCATACGTAAATGAACAAAAAACAAGATAACAGTGCATGAGAAGTAACAACAAAATTGAATAAACAAATCATATGACGTATACATTTTATGAAATGCGCGCAGGCAACAGGTTTATGTCATTGCAAAGTTGCATATGGCACGCCGGACAAAATGTGTAGTGGTATGAAAAACAGATTGCAGTGTTTAGCATAGTTCAGAAATAAAGTATTCGCGCAACTCTTTTTTTACAAACGCTGTTTATGTCAATCCACTGCTTCTGATATTTGTTCAAAAGATATGGTGCTCTGAAGGCAGTAACTGTTTGCCGTAAGTTGTTCGCCATCGCGGTACCAACCGTCTCTCGTGGCCTCTAGTCGGAGGATCGCATATCTGTTCTCCCAACCAGGCATAACTGTTTAATTAGCTTTTTGTATTCTTATTTGAGAAGAAAAACGAGTGAAGTATAGCGACACTGATATATCATGGTGGCGTTGGTTACCTGATAGAAGAGGGAAAATTCTCGAGTAGGATGAGTGCGTGAAACGTTAGCGACGCATGGTAACACTTTGCTCTATAGCAAGAAGATTCTGCGCAAATTTGTCAGCGTAGTTGTTCTCCATGCTAATGTGCAAAAGGTTACGCGAGCGCTTAACAGTGCGTTATATATCTGCATTTTGGTCATGAAGTTCGTGATGTGATCCGTGGTGATCGAGGATTAAGTGTTCGTGCAGTGGCGCAGTTGGTTAACTTCTTGTTAATCAACAATAGTACATTGAAGTACTAAAAGAGACTTCGTGCAGAAAAATTAGGAATAAAGGCAACAGTTCTGGAGGGATGGATGGCCGTTGCACCAGGACAACGCGCCCGCTCACACTGCCCTATCTGTGAAGGAGTTTCTGACCAGCAAAAATATAATTGTGATGTGCATCCTCCTTATATTCACCTGCTTTGGCTCCACGCGACTTTTTTTTTTTATTTCCTAGTGTTAAATATCGCTTAAAAGGAACTCATTTTAGCTCAGCTGAAGACGTTCAGGCAAAAATGGAGGGTCTCCTGAAGGGTCTTCCAAAAACCTCTTTCCAGAACTGTTACCAGCAATGGCAGCACCGAATGCAGAAGTGTGTGAATGCTGAAGGGGACTACTTTGAAGGTCATTGTGTGCAATGATTCATTGTACCAGTCTCTCTCTCTCTCTCTCTCTCTCTCTTTTGTGTGTGTGTGTGTGTGTGTGTGTGTGTGTGTGTGTGTGTGTGTGTGTGTGTGTGTGTGTGTGTGTGTGTGTGCGCGCGCTGTTGGTTAAAGAGACACCAGGGGTTTATCCAGAATTTCGATATGGTAAGGGGGGGTATAGGTAGGAAGGGACACTACAGTGAAAAGGTGAAGTGGTTTAGAATAATGACTTATATTTCGAGAACTCGATTATCGTTAGTTTCACCATTTTATGTTCAGTATTAAAAGAAAAAATGACTGCCAATGTTTTAGTCCTGAAATTCACTCAGACCTTTGGCCTCATGACGTCAGAAGGCCAATTTCGTTTTTTTCTTACTCTCGCCAGATTCGCTGCATCAAATGTTCTGAAACTCCTTGCGTTAAGTCCTTCATTAGAACACAATGTATGTCTTTCTTGCCGATAAATATTTTTGTAGGCCTCAGCAGACGCCTTCAGAGACATGTGACGTTACGCGCTTTAGTGCTGAAACTTCAAAGCAGCGTCTCCACCCGTATTTTCTTTTTTGCGTGTTTTCGAACTTACCGAGGGTCTTCTCGCAATATTGGTGTTTCCGGTATTGTGAAAAGCTAACCTGCTAGTACAACAAAAATTGTTATTCTCTTCATGTATACCTTTAACTACAGAGGCGTCGCCTGTTAAAACTATTATGGGTCGTATAGAGTAACTCGAATAGAGGGGTTTGGATAGCTACATTATGATTCATCCTGCGAAGATTAGCAGCTCAACTCCATCACAAGGAAGTGAAAAAAAAAACTGCTAAAAGTAAAGGGAATTAACACTTATGGATGAATGCATGACGAAGAGAACTCGGCCCTTTGCTTGAGATCAAGTGCTCCATAGAGACGGAAGGGAGTGGATTAGTGAAAACTGCCAGCCGTCATGAACTAGAGTCAAAGTGGATTTTCCGGGGGCATGTGGTGTTTTCGGCTTTCCGGTGCTATTTAATTTTATATGTGCATCAGTGTATGGCGCGTACGAGTACTTGTTTGGTCAAGACAAAATTATCGCTCAGCAAGCTTCGCGTAGAAGCGGCTATAAATTTCTGCAAAAATCACCTGACTCAACACCCCTAAATTTGTAGGTGGTTATGTGCCTCTCGTACACCGTCAAGTTAATTTAAGTAAGAACAAGTGCAGTATAATTTGTTAATAACTTTCGTTCGATAGCTTCCGTTTGCCAGGAGGTTACGAAAGATTGCAATAGAATAAATCTATCACAGTTCCCTCTGTCGAATTCTTGTGTCATATATTTCTATGCACATCTGGTGTTCATATAGTCACTACAAACTTATTAATGACAGCTTTGCAAGGCTAACAAGTCTGCTTATAGCAAGATCAAGGGGCTGCTGATGAGGCAGCGCTACACCCGTAATGGCGTAATGCTTTAGGACTTCGTGTGCTCCCCTCCGTAGAGGTGCCCCATGTGTGTAATGCACGGCGTTGTTTCGACACTCAAAACCGCATGCCTTAATTTTAATGCGATAGGCTTAATAAGGAGCTCGTATCGCAGAAAATCCAGTGTCAGCGCCGGCGTCACACCAGTGTCGCCGTAAGCGTCCACGGTGGAAATAACTATCTCGAGCTACCGCGCCGTTCTCTGAAGCATCCGACCACGCAAGCCCTCTACCATTGCACAGGTGCGTTATATATGTGAAAAAACAAAAATCAATGTCCGTCAGAAAAATCGTAAACGACAACATAAAACCTATACTCACAAATGATAGCTTGGACTATATAATTTGAATGTGAAAGAAAACACGCTTCTGTTACGAGGAGACGATGTGGACGGGACCCACTGACGCTATCACTCTGAGCCAAAAAGGGATCAACGGGGGTATATGATAACAGTAGTGTTGCGCGTAAGACGCGGACAAGAAAGCAAGAACACGATGACACGCACAGAGCGCAGGAGGTCGGTCCTTGGAGGGACTAAATGTGTTGCCACAACCATAGATTCCTTTAGGGATCAACGGCGAGGGGACGAACAGTTAGTCTCCTGGCAGTTGATCTCTTCATGAACATTTAGTCCCTTCGGTTTACTCGATGGTGGATGAAATGTTATCTCCCCAATATCTCCGCAGGGATTAAATGTTACCCCTGAGTTCCTCTGTGGACTAAATATTGGTTTTTGCAGTTACTCTGTGTAGGGAGAAAATATATAGCGTTCGCGTCGTTCAACTTTTCACTTCTAAGCAATCTCTCAGCAGTGGCGCACCGACGGGGGAGGGGGTTTCGGGGGTTGTAACCCCCCCCCCCCCCCCGAGGCCGACCTTACCCCCCTCCTACTCCGTAACTGCTTCTATGTCCTAGAAGAATATGGCGCTAATGTCTGCAAAACACCGAAAAAATAATAAAAATAATCATCATCATTGATGTCACTATTATTTGGCATTTTATTTACTTTTTTTACACACGCAACCACTGTGTAATCGCATGCCCGGCCCTTTGGGAAAAATTGAACCCCCCCCCCCCCCCCCCCCTGGCAGAGATCCTGGGTGCGCTACTCTCTCTCAGACAATCATCTCGGGAACGCGCTGTAGAGTGTTGTCGCTCTCGGTCGTCAAAGCCACGACTGCACAGCAACATGCATACGTTAAATATCTCTGCTGCAAAGTGCGCTGTACGTTTGTATGCGCGCGCCCTGACGACAGAGGCCAGCTTTATTCTCGCGTATAAGGTCGTAATTCTCGGATGTACAAGCAGTGTCTTTGTTCACCCCGTTGGAGAGCGATCGACGCACGCGTTGCCCTTCCTGTCTCGAGGCTCGAGCTTGCCGGCCACTGGCTGGCACGCGGCCACGTTCTCCGAAAATAGCCAAACTCGCTGTCTCGTGCTCCTTTCATCATAACAAGTCACTTCCGCCCTTCCTCATGCTGAGGACCGGAGAGTATACGTACCTCGAACGCCAGGCCGATATGCAAATATGTATACACGTTCCCCGAATTCCTCAACCACGCCAACCCCTCCACCCCCCCTTTTTTTTACGCTGCGCGGAATTGACGGTGCACACGCTGCCTACTCCCCCGCGGGACTACGAAGTTACTTCTGAAATGAATAACTGTGACGTATAATTTAATTCAAGCTGCCGGATTGTTCATAAGCGGCTCTCATTTGTAAATTTGCGTGTTTGAATTTAACCCATAAACCCCCGAATTTTGGAATGCTTTCACGAGCCACTCGATCTCTTCCAGGCCATCACCTCGAAAAATAGCACCCGATTTTTACATCCCGAATTTTAAAGATTATAATGCCCGAAAACTTTTTCCTCGGAATGCCCTTACGTCCACCTCTCCAGGCGGGACGGAGCGGCGGTCCGGCACTGTCGACGACCGCCTACTTTGCTGGACAGCTGGAAGATTTTGGCGGGAGGATGGTCCCACAGGTTCGCGCGTTTGGAAATTCTGGGAGAACTCGCTAGGACCCGGAATGGTGCGTGCGTACTTTTGTGACCCTCCGGCCGACGAGATCGTCGGCCGGCTCGCGCGCCGTTTCGGGCCTCGCCCACCGACGGCGGCAGATCGGCACTCATCTACTGTGTGTTTTCCTCGTTTTCCTTTTTTGGGGGCGCGTGCTTGTAAGTGCACTGACTGATGGTTAAGTGGTTCTCGTCTTGCATGGTCTTTGTGTGTTGTATTCGCGTTGTATCGATTATTAGTGTCCTTTGTTTATATTTCATTCGACGTGTTTGTTTTACTAACATGTTATTAGATTACCATGCTGGGAGAGTAAGACTCTCCCCTTCCACCGCATGCGCCGGCTCGTGCTGTCCTGCCTCGAAACAACGCCACCTAGACAAACTTCAAGTTTGTCTAGGTGGCGTTGCTCGAAACGGGCCGCGGCCTGACGCGCGCGGCAGCGCAGCGGTGCATGGCTTGAGGTGAGCGAGCGTGCGGACGCGATGGTCCCATTAAATGCTGGTTGAGTGTTCGAACACCATGGCACTGTTGCTAGCAGCGAGGTCGCGGTTAGTAGCCTTACAATATTCGCGAATGGAGGAGGGGCCCTGAAATCCCTGCGCGCGCAGCGCCAGAGTACAGCATAAGATATATTATGCAGGGCTCTTCGTTTTCGGGCTTTATAATCATTAAAATACGGGATGCAGAAATCGGGTGCTATTTTTCGAGGTGATAACCGGGAAGAGATCGAGTGTCTCGTGAATTAAAGCATTCCAAAATTTTGGATCTTATGGGTTACATTCAAGCACGCTCCGTTTAGGAACCGTTTAGAAACCACCACAAATGAGAACCGTTTGGGAACCACCACGCAGCTTGTGAAATGAATTATGAGCAACAGGTATTTACTTGAAGCGTAACTTCGTAGTCCCGCGGGGGAGTAGGCAGCGTGTGCACCATTAATTCCATGCAGGGTATAAAAAAAAAAGGGGGGGGGGGGGAGGTTGGTATGTGGTTTAGGAATACGGGGAATAAAACCCGGCTCTCGTGAAACGTATGGTAAGGGTGCAAGAATAGGGTAAAATCGGGTTTTAAAACGAACAACCCAAATATGCCACAGACTCACGAAGCCCAATTATTCTCCTGTGTCGTTAGGACGTTAATATAAGTTCATTCATAATCAATCGGCATCTATACGTGCCAAACCCTTCCAAGCCCGCCCCCTTACAAAGCCCCTCATTGCGGCTTTATTGGCGTTACATTTCAATATATGTCGAACAGCGTGAAAGATGGAAGCTTAAGTTCATTGATTGATCGAGTTCAGAACTTCAGTTTAAAAGCACGTCATATTGCGTATATCATAATCATACAATGGTTTTGGAACGTAAAACCCTAGAACCAATCAATCAGTAAACACTACGCCGCCTGCCAAAATAACTGCACAGAATATACACTAGCCCCTTAGTGTTCTTCAAGACGTGATTTAAGGCACCTATTGATGAGCAACCTCAAGTATAAGTCAAGTCTGAACAGCAATCTATGACACCCTTAATTGTTTGCTGGCACAAAAATAAGGGACATTTGCTTCTTCAATTTTGCGCACGAGGGCAGGTCACGCAGGGGATATTTGCTATAGGATATGCAGTACTTAACTACCAAAAATTATTTTCATTCTCAGAAACTCAACCGGTGCGGGTTGGTTGGTGCAGCATTGTTCAACAGTGCAGATCCGATGCATCGTACGATCGGACAAAGACTTATAAAAGGCGATCGAAACAACTACGTGTAAATCTCGCCGTCATTCGTCTGAAGCACTGCATTTACATATTTTTGAAAACATAAAAAAAGAGGTATCTATACTTACTTAAATGATCGACGCAAGCGCTTGTGTGAGAAATGTGGGCTTCCCTCCTTCATGCTTGATTTAACAGTACTAATAGGACAAAACTCCAAACGCGCATTGTTGTCAGGGCGCTTGCGCTTACAGAAGTTTGAGCATTTAAGCGCCATAATTAGTTTTTAAAGATATGCTTAAGTATTTCGATGGCCCAATGTCACAATATATTTTTGCTGAACTTGTTGCGTGCGTGTCGCAATGTGGTGACCGGGTCTAATCTAAAGAAAAAGAATTATGCAGGTAGGACGCTGGAGATTAATTTTAGATTTTAGTCATTAATGTCCTTTATTGCCTTTATTTTAATTATAAACATTCGTCATTACTCGTCGAACCATACGAACGACGCTTTGTGACTGACATTTTCATGATAGGCCGTATATCCAATATAACGAATTTCTCCGCTACAGCGAAAAAAGAAAAGAGGTTTCAAAAGCAGCTGTTGCTGACGGTGAGTATCTACAGTTGCTGTGAATTTTATGTGCCTACATACTGCATTGCGATGCACAGGCTGCAGGAGAGTAAACGTACCGCGCAGACAGCAACCACTGCGTCAACTTTTCCTTCTCGCGAAAACCACTGTATACGCGTTTGAGCCGCTATACACCACGCTAGTGCGCGTGTGCGCACGTCATGCGACCGTTGTTTTGGCTCAGCAGGCGACTTCAAGCAAAGCAATTAGTCGGCGAAAGTTCACGGAAGAGGGTTGCAGCACTCCCGGCGGGGCGCACGAGACTCTCCAAGGTTACATGTCACACGCATGACTGATGCGCGCGCATCATCTCCCAAGTGCTAATGAGTTGTGATATCGGTAAAGGCGTTGGTATACGCTTCCGACATGAAGCGTATGCGAGCCCCAACAATTTTCACTACTGCATCAACGCACTGTACATGCTTTATATCAATCCCACGACGCGTAGTCTGCGGCAGCGGTTCGCAGAGACCGCGTACCCGCGTGTTGCGTTGCGAGAGGGCGGGCGGTTTAGTTGTTTTCTCGCGCGCTGGCTGGCGCTGCAGAGCGCGGCGTTTTTTAACAGATTTAGGCCTAGCGCGCTGGCTCCAGTGCAACTTGTGCTGTGTGGCTCGCGAGCAGCGTGACAGGAGCAGCGCTGCGGAAGACGTAGTTTGCCGCAGATTTGTGCACGCGTGGGTGCACCGATTGTGCGCATTCGGAGTGCTCGTGAAGGCGGTGCGGAAATCATGCCTCGGAAAACTGCGTGATCTGTGCGCGAAAACTTTCTTGTGATGCCCAAGTCAACGCCGATGGCTGCTGCTGCCACTGCCTTGGCTAGCGCCGTGGTACTCTTCAGTGTGCTCACAGTCTCTCTGACAGGCGATTTAACGACGGAAACGACGCGAGGTTGGTACAAAGTCCTGTTTTGACTCTTCCTCGAGGGTGCTGCATCGCTCAGATCTATGGAACGCTCGAAATACCGCGCTGAACGCGACTTGGAGACAACAGACGGTTTTTTTTTTTTTTTTTCCGTGCAGCTGACTGACAGAGAGGGAACGCGACGGAGATGTTTTTATTTCGGCGGTGGCCCCTTTGCGTACACAGTTTGTCTGTCTTATCTTTTGCATCCTGTAGTCGTGGAGCTCTGTTTAAACACTCGACTCTGAGCTTTTGAGATCGTCGCCGTGCCCGAGAGAGTCGGAGAAACCCTTCAGAGAGAGGAAGGAGGACGTGAGGCTGTGCGTTTTGTCTGGGGGGTCCGACGATAATTAAACATCCGCGCGAATAGTGACTCATTAGCTTATCTCGAAATTGGTCGCGCCCATGTGGTTGTCATTCCGTGGGCGCCGCGACATCGTTCCCCCAGCGCTGGTGCCTCGATCGGTCTCGTATATCCGCTCCGTGTTATTATTGGCGAGGTCGTTTCCCTTCACGTGTTTTCTTCCAGTCATTCGATCGAGATCAAGTGCTCCTACGCTCGGCAGGGAAGCGGGGTTGGTGTGCGGTGACAACCCGTCGTCCTTCGCAGCGCACCACGACTTTTCGACGAACTTTTCTTTGACAAGATTTATAGTGACATGGCGCATCTTGGCCTGCTCTTTTGCGCCATCGCCGACCGTAATCGTGGCGACGATGTGGAGGCGGGATTTGCTATTCTCTCGAGACTACGAGAATGCATCGACGAGCAGGCATCGATCGTGAGCGGTCGACGTTATCCACTATTACTTTCGCACCCGTGAACTCGGCTTCTGCCAGTACGAGGGGGAAGAAAAAGTTATTAAAAAAAAAAAAAACCTAGGCAGGCTCGATCAATAAAGCTCCAGAGATTTATCTCCTTCAAGCGTGTCGCCCTGATTTCTCACTAAGAATGATAAGAATAGCATGTCAAGAGACGATGCTGCTATCGCGTCGTCGCCACTCAGGTGAACGTGGGAGTAGCGCTCGATGCGCATCAGTGAAACTCCTCGAACACAACCCCAGTATAGAGACCACAGGGAACGCTTCGTGACACTTACGTTTGATGCTACGACGCCAGTCTTTCTCTCAAATGCGGGGTCATTCTTCTTTTTGTCAGCTGTGTGATGTTTTGTGTAGCAAGAGAGGGGAAGGGGCAGGCGCGTCAACCCCCTTGTGAAGATTTTCATTCGTTACGTGTGTGTGCGTTTGTGCGTGTGTGTGTGTAACGCACAGATACAAACTACGCACACGCGATTGACACCAACTCCTTCCGAAAAAAAAGGGGAGGGGACCTGGCTTCGCCTTATAGTAATACTTTACGAAACCAGGAAGAAATGGTTGCGGTGTCATGGGAAGCTTTGCTGTACAAGTATTGGTGCAGTTCCCTTTCAGTGGCAGTGTCATAGAACACCTTAAATAATTATAACAAACGAGCGGAAAGTCATTTTTTCTGTGTATTGTGCATGTTTGTCACTAGTTAGTTTCATGGTGCTCAGACATTTATGAATTGTATTGCTATTAAGTTGAATGATAGCCGTGTGCAATTATTACTTCATGTCTAGACACCTCTGAGCCTTACTTTAGGAGTCTGTGTAAAACTTCTAACTAGTCTCACGGGCTGTTGTATTTTAATAACACTGTGTATTTTTTAATTTGTTTGTGTTAGCATCATATAGTATGGTGAGATGAAACATATGGAGGAAGGATGCCAAGCAGTGTTTTTACGATCGTATAAGTAGATTGAGATGGCTGACAAACAGTTTTTGTGTAAATCACAGTAGTAATATCGCGTTGGCCACTCTGGATAGCGCCATGTTCCTTTTCACAGAAAATTACTATTTGAAAATATGTAACCCATAGTTTACACAGTGGTACTGAACTGGCTTCATTCAACCACCTAGTTATTGTTCTCTTTCAAATTCTTTTTTAGAAGTGGGTTAAAATTTGTTATTCACAATGTAGTGTATTGAACAGTTCTTAGTAAACCTTTCATCCTTATGTATGATGGGTGAGAGAAAAACGAAATAGTCCGAATGATTGCAAGTTGTTGAAAATAGGGCAATAGGCAAAATACTTTTCTTGCAGACAGCAAAGAAGCAAACAGTATAGACCAAGGATGGCAACAAGATATGCAAAAAAAGTCATTGCATGCCTTTCAATGACATATGGGAAGCCAGGTGGCCGATCAATCAAAGCAAAGCAAAGTCAGCCACAGAAGCTCACTTCACTGTTCATTGAGCGTAACAGTTGCATTGCGCACATTGAGCTATCTTTAACATTTTTGTGAGGCCTTATGTGGCAAAATAAGTAGGCCTTCATTTTCCGCTGTCTCTGCTGCCTGCAGTGAAATGTCCGGATAATCAATTTGCTTGTGCCGATGGGCAAGGCTGCATACCAAAGCAATGGAAATGCGACTTCTCTCCAGATTGTGCAGATGGCTCAGATGAGCCAGAGGACTGTGGTGAGTTGCGTCTACCCTCAATTTTGTTGTCGCGGTGCACTACTCTAGACGCGCTGTCGTTGCTCACAAGTGGCTGAGCTGTGAGAATGCACTAAATGGCAGAACTTTGGATCATGAGTTGTTCATAGTTCTTGGGTTTACACACGGTTAGCAATTCAGTCACGCTTACAGCAGCAGAACATTGAGCTAGTCGAGAGGAATCCATGAAAAAAAAAGTTAGTTGTGCAGACAGGAATCCATCTGAAAATGAATGGACAACACAAACACCGGTGTTTGAGTTGTCTGTGACCTCTCACTTGTTTTCATTTCTGCATGGCAAACTTCTCTTAGTGATGCCATTTGTGATTTGCTGCTATTTGAAAATCTCCATATGTGACGACTTTATCTTGATTTGTTAACTTTTATGAACATATGATGCAGCTGTGCTTAGAAACTTAGTCAGACATCAGCTGTGGGGACAAGCATTCAAGAGCCAGTCAGTAGGTTAATAAGTTATGTGGAAATATGAAAGGTGGAGAAAAAGAACTTGTGCTCATCTACAGGGCTTTCCTTAAATAATTGATGTTCAAAGTTCTTGATAAATTTACAATTGCTCTGCTATCTGCTAGCCTCCTGGTTAGTCCCATTGGTATATTGAGTGTGCTAGAAAAGCAATAGTGTCATTTTGATCTCCATGGTAAGAAGAATTCCTACTTGATGGTGAAACTTTCTGTCAGATGTACCTGTTCGTTGCAGCTTAACGTTACTTTTGGAGGCATCACTTCTCACCCTTTGCAGTATTGATGTTTAAAACTCCTGTATAGAAGGGGTGTAGGGAATCCTTGTGGATATTTTAAAATGCAGCTGTCATGCTTTCACTGCTGCGAATACCATGAAAAGTTTTCTCTCAGGAAATGTTTTTTTAAAGGGGTCACTGAAACATTTCCTGAAAATTTTGTACGATGTGTGTATTCAAAACCTTGGCCCTCCAATCTGTGATATACATTGTTTCGTTGCATCGTCTGGGTTAATTTGGAGCTATGAAAAGTTAAAAACATGCTTTCGATTCCCCGGTGTGTGCTCTCCCTCAACTCTGCAGCTGATGCCATCTCAGTCATTACCATGGCCTCCAAGATTGACGCGCCCTCGAAGGCCATGAGAAAACGAACTGTGCTTCAGCCTTGCTTCCATATAGTGACACCACACGGAGATGTATTTGGTCCAACTATTTTCTTACTTACTAGCCTTCCGTGTATTGTGCGATTGTAAGTGCACGTTAAAGAACCTCAGGCAGTCGAAATTTCCGGAGCCCTCCACTACGGCGCCTCTCATAATCATGTCGTGGTTTTGGGACGTAAAACGACAGAAATCGATCAGTCAATAAGCTTTCATATAAATCTATTGTTTTTAGAACAAACAAAAGTTAACAATGTGTTTGTGTTTTTAAATGTCTTGAGGCGATATGGCTGAGTGCCCATGCTGGCCTGTGTTGTCGCATGGTTGTTTTGGGAGTTATGAAAATGGGCGTTATGAAATGTACACTGATTGCAATCAGCATGCCAAATGCTTATTGAAGCAGCGAAAATTACAACTGGGCAGCTCCATATTCTTTTCACGACCCCTTTAGTATCGGCCTGTGATCATGCCATCATTTTTGTTTTTTTTAATCATAGTGAGATCTCTTGTTGATGCTGTATGTTTATGTCACAGTCTGCTTTTGACTTTGCATCATGGGGTTCTTTAGAACACGCCTTTAAAGATCTTCATGTGTTTTCCACATGTAGCACATGCTCATACACACAGATACACTTTCAAACCATCTATTATGCCTTAATGGCTTTTATTCGCACGAATATGGCTTTCCCATGCCATGTTGCAGTACAGAAATTTTAACAGGGCTTGTAATTGAAATTTGAAACATTACTTTTGATTACAGTACTGTGTACTTTTGATCTAAATCACATAAACATAAATGTCATGCTTTTTGAATTGTTCGTAACATTGTCATTCAAGTTCCGACATGCCGGGTTGATATTTTTCTCATATGTGCATTGACATGTTATTTTAGCATTTATTGCGCAAATGCCTAACTCTGCAGAGTTAAGCTTCCATGCGGGATGTGGCTGCTGAAATAACTCTAATCATCCTCAGCTTATAATCGCTCACTACTGTTCAGTTCTGAGCAGCAGCAGCTGTAAGGAAAGATGGGTTGTAATTCTATCTGTGTGTCTGTGGTCAACAAAACAGCTACGTTGGTGTGTCTGGGCCGGACGTCAAACGATCCTTATCCTAGGAACTGATAACAAGAAAGAGTTGGTTGCGTAGTTGCATCTCGTGCCCGTCATGATGCTGAGTGAAACTATTTTTATCTACATGATGAGTTTCCTCTTCTGCAGCTGCACAGTCGGCATATATGCTTCCCCCTCTCTTCCTTTTAAACGTTGCTCCACTTTCGAAATGGTTGAGCCATTGTTTCTGCA
Source organism: Hyalomma asiaticum (assembly GCA_013339685.2). NCBI lineage: Eukaryota > Metazoa > Arthropoda > Arachnida > Ixodida > Ixodidae > Hyalomma > Hyalomma asiaticum. The sequence goes on from CM023482.1 coordinate 105,452,157, forward strand.
GGTTATCTATTTTAATGGAAATGCATTTATTGAAAGTCTAGTGTGGTAGACAAGAGGATTCTGTTACATCATCTGGCTTACTTGAAGATGTGGGCATACCTACATCTGAATGGTACAGTTTTCATTAGTTAGCAGATTTAACTTCGTAATGCAGTTGAGTCCGCTTAATGTTCTAGGGGCAAGAGAATATGTCCTGATCCTACTAAATCTTGTATAAGTGGAGGGCACAAAAATTAAGAGGAGTCATTTTATTTTATGAGCTGGGAGTGCTTTAATTTTACTATGCAACGGGGTGCTATTTTGCTTGACTTCAAATATTGTTTCTTGTGCAAGTTCCATAACTGGTCATTTTACATGCAACTTCTATTGCCTTTTATTTCATTTTAAATGAACTGATAGAAAAATTGGTGCTATTATTCCTTTTTCATTTATTCATGTTTGGATGTCCTCTTTAACATCCATTAGTTTGTGTTGTGGTGTATGCATTCACATATTATAATGGGTGTTTCAGAAAATGTGTTCATAAATATTATAAATAGAGAAAAGCAGATATTTGGTGCACTTTTTGTGGGAGTACTTTGTTCGTGGTGTCGCAAACTGCAAAATGGGTAGGAGTGACATTTTTGAACACTAATCAACAAAATTAGGTTAATAGATTTTAAACCAGAACAGCTGGATGCTCAAACTAAATCTATGAATGAAATCCATTTACACAGGGAATCCATATCCGTTATAATTTTTTGAAAAAGGGCAGGGCTGGTAACTTTTACAGATTGCTGAACTCTGGCTAATTGCATCCTCCGAACTGAAACTGAAGGGCTAAAGAGCACAGTTGCCACTTACTTCGGTGGTGGCCTGAGTGACACAGTTCTTCTTCATGCATTGCCGTGTGACTACGAGTATGTGTTGCTGTTCGGGCAAGTGCGATAGGCGCGGCAATGAAACGAAAGACCGTCTCTTGATAAGGGTGCTTGCTCATCAGCGATGTGTAAAAATTAACAGCGTTGCCCTTTTGCAGATATTGCAATGAATATGGATTCCCTACATAAATGACTTTCATTTGTCAGTGTGGTTCGAGCATCTAGTTGCTTTGGTTTAAAAGTTAATAATTTTAATTTGTTAATTAGTGTTAAAAATGTCACTCCTACCCATTTTGCAGTGTGCGACACCATGAACAAAGCACTTCTACAAAATGTGTAAAAATATCTGCTTTTCCATATTTATAATATTTATGGATACATTTTCTGAAACACCCGGTATATTACGAAGCTGCTGTTCCAGGTAGCATCATCTTTCATTATACCTGATGAAGTTTTTAGTATACAAAATGGCACTGTGCTTTCTGGCTGGCACCACCGCAAGGCACAGAGGCTGAGGAAAGAAAGGAAAAAAAAAATATCTCTTCAGTGGCTGTGTTGCTTTGCAAGGTGTTACCATGGTGGTACCATGACTGCCCGGTGGATCGGATGTTCTCAGCTTCTTAGTGCCACCATTTACCATTTTTTTTGGACTGTTCATGGTTTGTGCGTAGCTTGAAGGCCTCTGAATCGCAGGGTAGTTCTGTATCCTGTTACATATAACTGGTGCTTAATTAAAGGCAGTCTGTTCGAAGAAAGTGCCTGTAGTTGACCAATCAAACAACACACAGTATTATCACTGAAAATTCGGCAGTGCAAAAGATCTGTGCCAAAGTAGTGCCCAAATTCTTGACAGACAGGCAGAAGCAGAGGTGAGTGCTTGCTTGTGAAGAGCTTCTGCAGTCTATTGAAGAAGGCCCAGCTTAATCACGGGAGATAAAACTTAGGTGTTTAGTGCAACCCGGAAGCAAGGTGGCAGAGTTCCAAATGCCACACCGCGGCATGAAGTCCTCCAAAAAAAGGCCTGAATTGGCAAGTGCAGAGTGAAAGCAATGCTCATCCTTCTCTTCGATGCAAAGGAGTGGTAGTGGTGGTATACTACTACAGTGTGCCTGAGGGGCAGCCAGTGAATGATGCTTTTTACATAAAAGTGCTAAAAAATTGAAGGGAAGTGTCAACCAGATAAGGTCAGCCATCACCAAAGATTGGAAATTTTATCGCGATAATGTGACCAGCCGCATCTGCACCAAGGTCAGTGACTACCTTACCATGGGAGGCATCACAATGATTCTCCAGCTCTCTTACTGTCCCAACTTGGCTTCGGAGGACTATTTCCTGCTCCCAAAAGTGAAATTTTCCCTCAAAGGACACTATCATTGGACCCTAAGTGCCATCAAGTAATCTTGTACATGTGCCCTTAAGGACCTTGTGGAATCCGCCTTCGAGTCATGCAAAACCTGTTGGAAAAAGTGTGCCGATGCACAAGGGATGCACATTGAAGACTTTTGAGGAATTGTAGCAATATCTCTGGTAAACCTAATTTTAAAAACTTTTACCTATACACTTTATACAAATCCTGTATCTAATGTGCCTGCATCAGGTCCAGTTTTAAGAAATGTTTTTGAAATCTATGGCAAAATTTATTAAAGCATTGATGCTTCACTTAACGTCTATCATGTTCTGTTTACCATGTTGCGGGTCTGTGTTAACAGGACCACCATTATAATTACGTTAGTTGAATATGTTTGAGGCTGCTAATTAGGTGTACAATTTTTTAACACGAAAAGTGTTTTATGCGGGGTCTACGAAGAAATCTGTGACGTATTTCTGTAACGGAACTAAATGCCTGAAAAATAAACACGCATTTGATTTTGAAAAAGTACCACCCCCCTGGGATTCGAACCCACAATCAGCCAGGGTGCGGCAGTAGGAGCTGGAAGCGCTACTGACCATGCCACCGACAGACTTGCAATACAGAGGAAAAGACAGGCCTTATATATTTACTATACCGCTTTACTATTTGCATCTAATTGAGCTTCGGTTAAAACGAACGTACTTAGCAAGCAAAATAGCTCTTAAATTAACATTGCATCCCTTTCACTGCACTCTTGGTTTTCAGCGGTTGCACCACCACCTAGGAATGATGGAGCGAAGTTGTAAATTGTCGCATTAATATGCACGCTGGCAGTTCGCGTTTCAGTAGTTTCGACACCTCTACCGGAGCGCAGGCATAGGTGTTCTGCCGGCGCGTTGCTTCAGCCATGGCCGCTACATAGTATGTCTTGTGTGACGTATATGATAGCCAGTTGAGTTGTGACGGGCTTTATTCCAGGAATGCAGACGGCCGTTGACAAGCAAATGATGCGCCTTTTGCACAGCGAAGTGTGCGTTCGCAAAACAATCCACCAACGAACAGTTCGGTTGCGCTTGCAGGGTTTCACCGTTTGCGGTTTATGGCAGGTTTGCGCAGGGTGCTGGTGCGTTCAATGAATTTTCTCTGAAGAAATGTGTCACTCGAGAGCTTGTGCTTGCGTGTAACTGTTAAAGGTCCCTGTATAGTGTCGAGGTGCCACCGATGTGTACATGCGAAACTTGTATTCGCTTATGTACGAAGACAAGTTTGACTTTCGTTTCTTACCGATTCCTATGACAGGGATCAACCACATTTTTTTTTTATTACCGTTCACTATGGTTCTCAGAATAAAGCAGTCTATACGTTGATTCTCTCTGTCATAAAAAGACTTAATCATTCAGGTTCTGAGACTCTCGATGCTCATGAACTTGTAGTGAACCGATCCTATGTATGGAAGGTTCAGCATATAGTTCCATGTGGTTCCTTAAAGGGACTGGCAAAGATACCTATTTTCTTCATTCCGATCGGAAGCTTACTAGTTGGAGAGTCCAATCATGCAATTTCAATGGGAAAAATGCTGTGAAGCATTTTTTATCAGGCTTTTTTGCCTATGGAGTCTTATAGGCAATGCATGTTGCAAACAGTGGCCGACAGCCATTGAGTATGTTTGCGCCAGGTTCTGTCAAGATAGAGCACATGCGCACAATGCGCATGTGCTCTATCTTGAAAGCACTTAAAAGCAGGTTTTCGATTGCCACAAAGGCAGTGCCCCTTCAGCGTCGGTTCCTTTTACTGTGTAGAAAGCAAATAGTAGGGTGGGGATGTGTTGTTATCTACAGACTGCAATTTTAATCCCTAGTCATGGTTGTATAAGTGCCAGAGGGCGACGTATAGCAGTTTAAAGACTGCAGAAAGCAGTACTAAGGCTTCGCCACCAGGTTACGCCATGTTCCAGTTGCCGCAATTTTCGAGCTTAATTTAAAAATACAGATCCTTCTCAAATCTTGAAAGAATGCTGGATTCCATCACTATAATTCAGGTTCTTTCCATATGCACAAACGTTCATCCACACATTCTGGCCAATTGTCAGTCCCTTTGAGTGTTTGGATGAGCTGTATAGGAATTCACACTGTAATTTTTCGTTTATATTATAACCGTTATCATGAATTTTCACTTTGGTGAAGTTAAATTAAGTCTTGAATGGTGTACACTTTCTGTACACAAAGGTTATGTGATGTGGCTGTAAAGATGAAATTTGAACATTTGCATTGACTGAGCAAACATCCCAACTGCAAGAAAACAAATGTAGCACCAGCATCTTGCCACTGTCATTGTTAAAGAGGGTCTGGTATCGAGCTTCAGGCTGGCACCTCTGCATGAGAGTGGCTTGTACACCTTCACATCGTAATTAAGCTACAGCAGAAGTATTTGAGGCTAAGTATAAGGTTGCAGGTTCAATTCCCAGTCACAGCCGCTGTATTTTAATGGGGACCAAAAACAAAAAGCTGGCACACAGGTGTGTAAGAGCAATAGCTGATTGAAGTTAATTGAAAACTTCCCGCTGTAATGTCCCTGATAATCCATATATTACTTTTGGAACGTGCACTTCCACATTTAATTTGTAATTATTTATAACTCAGCCAAGTTTAAAAGTGAAAAGTGGCCATTTTCTTTAGTACTGGGCTATACTCTATCTGGAGGAGCATGTAAGTGTATTTTACAGTGCTTATGGAATGGAATGCATCAATTTAGGGCTGCGTAATGCCGATATTTTAATTTCCACCACATTCATTTCTTGTCAGATTGGTATAATATTTGCTTCTACTCTTGCATCACAGCCAGTGTCTCCCACAGTCACCAGATTCGTAGCAGCGTGTTGTCGTTATCTCGACCAGTTGTCCATACCAGTCTAAAGTTTTGACGTTGCGCCCCATTCTATGCACACTGTACATATGTTCTGTTAGCCTTCTGCCTCCATTGCACAACATATCATCACAACTCGCTAACAGATGGGGCTGTGAAACCTGCAAAATTTGGTAGCTCTGAATATTCATTACAAGATAACCTTGCCAAACATAACTGCTGTAGAGTTGTCTGCTTTTATGGTCATTCTTCTTTACATTACCTTAAAATTGCCAATGGCTGGTGGGAAATGTAATTCTGGCAGGGGTTTTATGCCCTGCGAAGCATGGAAGTGTATAAATTTGACTTTACATGCTTCTTTTATCATTATTGTTATGAGTTACATTTTGCTTTTTCATATGCTGCCTACATTTTGTGCAATATGTTGCTTGTTTCTGCAGGAAACCCCTCACTAAAATGATATGCTCTTACAATGCACTGGTGCAATGCTCTATCCTAAAAAAAAACGAGTAGATGTTTTATTTTGATAATGACGTAATGGGCACAACATGGTGAGTTTCCCTCACAAATGAGTTGTTGGCTTGGATGTCTTGTTTAACAGTTGCTGAAAGAAGCAGTTCAGTTCATTTGACTGCAGCTTTTCTTTCACTGTGTCATTTGAACTGACAGCACATTTATAGACACATTTTAGTTTTGGTTATATAATTATACGGTGTTATAACACTGCTGGGAAGACCGTGGATGAAAATTTTTTACTCTTCTTCACAGGGTCAGAGTAGTGTGTTGGAACATCATCAGTTGTAGAACTGATGTTTCCAGTGAGAATGTGAGTCATGTTGTTCACGAAAGTAACATAATGGAAGACTGCCAAGCGGTTCTTTCACTTGGCAGACAGCATTGACATGGTGGTATAAAAACGATGAAAAGTTATGTAAATACAAGGTGCATGTTTGGATTATGTGTAGGGAAGTTTTAACAAAATGATAATGTAAATATTATGCAGCAGCATTGTATATAAATCATTCTGTGCAACGTGTGGTGTCAGGCAGTGTAATTTGTTTTTATCTGCGACAAGGGCCATGATATCTAACGTAATTTTTGTTTATGCTCTACATGGTTAATGAGCCACACCAAAATTCAAACAGGAGGATGCATACTGCTACGTGTTTGAATGATGATGAAATGGTATGGTGGCATGATGAAAGTGGCACGACCACAGTCATTGGCATGATATTGACTATATGAAGATGATGGAATGATGGCATGAAATTGATGGTGTGATGACAGTGGGATGATGATGTTGGAATGAGATGATGAAAGAACAGGGGCCGACCACAGCGATATGACCACAATAGTATGGAAGTGCCAGGATGGTGACAGCATTACACAAGTGAGGTGACAGAGGTGGTGTGGCAATGATACAGTGACCATGATGGCATCACAATCACTGTATGACAGTAGCGTAATAATGATAAACTGGCAATGGCAAGGTTACGGTGGCATCATGAGGACAATATGACAAGGATGGCATGACAACAGTATGACAGCTGGTAAACATAAGAGATAATTATGTCAATTTACATCATGTACAGCATGTCAGATGTGAGTCAGTTCTGGTTTTGTTACAAAATGATCACGTGATAACTTATAGAAGGCGCTAAGCATACAAAAGTCTGTACACACTTCATCGTGATCACTATGGTACTGCACAAGTAACAAACGGTAATGTAATGTGCTATTGATTTTGTAGTCTCCAATTCCAAACATGCAGAGCTGAACAAGGACAACAGTTTGCACTCAGTGACTGTGTATGTTTAGTGTCACAATGCTGCCATGATGAATAGCACAAACAGATATGAGCAAACACACTGTGTTGCCTCTCACTTAATGCGTCTCCGAAACTTCCAAGATATTGTGACCTCCAACACCATGCATGTTGGAAGGCAATGCACAAGCACCTGTTGTCTTGTCTCACCCAGCCTTTGCGTCCACCTCTGACTGCTTGCAAAATAGGGCATGGGGCAGCCCTCCACACGCTTCGCAGGGGCAGATACAGGACTTTTCCGGGAGGGAGTCAGCTTATGGGAAGTCTGATACCTGAACTGAATATGGAGCGGCAACACCAAAAAAATTTGGCATGCGTACTTTGAGAGGCAAGACAGTGCACTTTACACTACAAAAAAGTCACTTATAAAGATGTCTGTGAAATAGGTCTTCTTGAGGCAATGCATTAAAGAAATCATGAGCAGGGGTCACGACATCTGGACAACCCCTCTGAATTTGCCGCTGCTTTTGCCACATAGAGAGCCATACTGCCACCACATGGCCAGGCCACTCAAAAAAAGGGAGACATGCCAACGTACCTTACGACCTACCATTATTGATAAAAGGGCCATTAAACAGGCTCCTACTTTTTTTTTAAGCCGCTCAAACAAGCTAACTCAATCATAGAGAAGGTTGCGGCGATCACATTCTGCGAATATGACAGCGCTGCGCGCCACACATACGCTGTATTTCAAAAAACAATTCCCACGCCTCATTCCTGCGATTGACCAGTCACCCTCGCATCCTAGGTGTCGTCACATTGTACTGCAAACAACTTTGCGCAGTTGTAGCTCGTTGACTGGTCAAAACCAGGTCTATGTCAGATCCTGTGGCCATCCCACCGGCGTGAGCGCCAGAGCAATCGGAACTGCAGCGCAAGCGTCAATGATGTCAATTGCTCACGTCATGTCACTTGTCAAAAGTGGGCGGAGTCTCGATGGCGTGCCGCGCCTACCCTCTCCTCGGCAGAGAAGGGTGGGGAGGCTGACCGAGAAAACGAAACCGCCGTAAGCGGCGCTTAAACCCGTGTAACTTCTTTATTATTGCTCCTATTTGCAAAATTCTTGCAGGAGCATGGTCACATCGCACAGGAGTGCAGTTATATTTTTAAAACAAATTTTGGACCTCGAGGTTGTTTAGGGGCCCTTTAATGTAGTTTTGAACACTGTTCTAATGAAGTGTCATCAAGGTTAGCTGCAATGGGAGCTCTAAGCCTGTCTCTTCTTTCTATATATCTTGCAAACACTCCAGTTATTGTGGGACAGATTTCTAATATTAGGAAGTCATCATTGCTTAACTTTAGATTCTTTTTTAACCTCCCTTAGAATGAGAATGACTATTATGTTATGAGTTCTTCTTGCCAGATTTTAAGTCAGTAATGGGAGAATGTCTTAACTGAGTAGGTTTCTTATCCTGAACACTGTTGTTTTACATTATTGCTATTTTTATCTTCCGAGCCTTTTGTCAGGAAGGTGCAATGATCACGCTGATGCGTCAAGTCTAGCAGATCTTATGCTGCGTTGCACTTTACACGAAGTGAAGCGTGTTTAACTGGCAGAGTAGCAACGTTAGTGGATGATATGAACAGAGCCTTGCCACATGTAGTTGTAAGCTGTCTATATAGGTCTGAAGGATGAGGGCAGTGTGTCGTGCTTGTTGAGGGAAGAATGTTGACGAGGCATGAATACTTATATTTAAATACCTTAAGACTTCTATGGCTCTAGTGGCAGTGGCACATATCGAGTAGTACATATCCAGCTGCCGAGGTTATCGTCTACACGTCGAGGTAGCAGAGTACCAGCATCTGCAATGTGGGGGAAAGGGGCAGGCAGTGAAAGTGCTGCTTATAAAAAAGCAAAAGAAAGGAAGAGACAAGAGAGGTGTAGCTGTGCACCTTGCAAATTGCCAATAGCACACTTTGCGAGTGCAGTGGTGCAGGAAAGAAATTGTAGAGATATTGTAATATTCTGCAACAACATGTTCATATGCTGTTCAGCTTCTTCAATGGCTCTGCAACCATTGGGGAAGAGTACTTTTGGGATAACGCATGCATGCTTGATTGGATTGAGTTATGGTAAACTGAGTTATTTTATACTCAGTTCAGTTCAGTTTATTAGCAATCTTTTTCAACAATCGTGTAAAAGGACAATGTTTTAGTTACAATGATTTAATGTTTTCATACAATGGCAATGGTCAACACAAAACACAATGCAAATCAGACTAAAAAGTGAAAAAGATGCAAGGACAGGAATTAAAAGCTGCTAAAAAGCAGCTTGACGAGATTCCTGACCCTGAACAGTTTGGCCGCAGACACGTGGTCACGTAGAAAAAGAAAAGAAATACAAGCAAAACAAACATACAAAGCACAAGCAAGCAACATGCAAGCATGTAAAACATAAGCGAATTCAGCAGCAAATGGTAATTGCATATACAATGTAAAACTCAGCAAACACTGGAAAATAAGATATACATATGGGAGAAGCAAATAAGAAAGAAATAGAAATGAGCCCGAATAAACCCGAAAGAACAATAATACTGCGTAGAAATGGTACGCATAACGAAAACATAAGTACATAAAACAGCTCGTTTGTGCATATACATATAAAAAAGCAAAATGCACTTCTAATCGAACCGAACATGAAATGTCAAATTGAAACTATTACCTGATAAACACAAAGTAGATGAACTCGAGATTAATTGATCGCATTCAGAGACGCTGTCTGGGGTTGCTAATTAAATATTCTTTCCACTGCTTTTTTGTCAACATATCAGCCGAAATACCTTTGTTGTTTAGGTAATTCAAAAAATTTGGCATGATATGCTTAAGGCTTTTGAGACCATAATTCGTTCGCGAAAACGGTATATGCCATGTGTCTCTTTTTCTTATGCTGTATGGTGTTGCAGATGACTCTTTTAGTTGACATAGTGTGAGAAAATTGCTTTTACTCCTCAAGCCATGCTTGTATTTAGCAAAGAGATTGAACTCGTACAGCTGTTCTAGTTGAAGCACGTTAAATTTTATGAATAAGGTTGATGTATGAGCGTCGTATGGAACATCTGCGATATGTCGTATTGCCTTCTTCTGCAGCCTGATCAATTTTAGTTTGTTTTTTTGCGTGGTGTTTCCCCAGACGAGGGTACAGTAATTGATGTGCGATTGAAATAGGGCATTATAAATTAGGAGTTTAACTTTTGGAGAAACTATGTCTCTCTCACCTGCTTCTGTTTCTGAAATAAGCTGACAGTTCTATTCTTTTGCAGTTCCTAGCACATGTGCATCAGGGCAGTTCCAGTGTGCACTATCCAGACGATGCATTCCCAAGGGCTTTGTGTGTGATCGAGAGTCAGACTGTGGCTTTACAGAGGACCTTGTCCCAGATACATCTGATGAAGATGCGCGGCGCTGTGAGTTCAGACATTTTATGAAGTCTGGAGTGCCTAGCTTAGTAATCTGTCACTTATGTGGTCCAAACTGGATATGGTTTCTTTTCTTTTACCTTCTTCTCATGTCTAAACTACACTATTTTATTACTGTTTAGCTAATTGTTGGCGCCCTCATGGCAACAGTAACCCTAGAACTTGGTGACATGGAGGGAGTGATGATTGGCCTAATCCTCAATGAAATTCATCTCTTCCTGTATATCTGGCAGATTAACAAGCATGTGAATGTGTGAGGTCTTTCGTGCTATTTTTTTCTTCCTTTTTAAAACCATATTTGAAAAATAATCTGGGCAGCCATGCACTAGTGTTGCGAAGACTGAGGATACAGCGTAGCTGGTGGTGTTCCCCTCCTCCTTTCCTTTCCCACTTCTTGCTACACTACACTGTACGATACTGTACTATGCTCTACTCTCTCCACTCCTCATTTTTCTCCACACCCTCACATTCCCTTTCCAGTCCTTGCTTCAGGCCCATAGCCAAGGGGAGGGGGGCACTGTGTACTTCTGGGACCAAAAAGTAGTGAAGTAGTGTGTTGTTTGTGGTGAGCGAGAAACGATAAATACTTTGCCAGCAACCTTGAAGCATAATACATGGGCTATTACCTTGACAATAAATGCTCGTATTGCTGGGGAAAGCAATTAAAATGTGCATCCGTCTTTTATGCTCGTCGTCTGCTTGTCGGAGCTATACACCTCTCTTTTAGGGGCGAAGCTTCTCTTAGTCTAACCTTGTCACGCGTCAGTCATCAGGCGTAACCTGCGTGCCGGGAGGCACGCGCTCGCCCTCGGCCTTCGCCTCGGTGCGTGCCTCTCTCTCTCTCTCTCCCGGCGCGTGCCTCTGCTGTCTTGTGAGAGAGAGAGAGCGAAAGGCGCGCGTTGGCTATGGAAACGCTCTTTCTTAGAGGAACGCTGTACCAGCTCGCAAAGAAGGAGAACGCGCCCTCACCCACGAGAGACAACGTTGGCGCAGGCAGCGTCTCCTAGCGAGTTTCTTGATTGAGAAATACCGACTGCTCGCGTTGGAGAAGCGTTCACCGGCAACCCATATATATATATATATATATATAGGCACTGGATCTTGACTTGCAATGAAGTGCCGGTGGGAGATTTCACTTGTGCATAGTTGAACCATGAGGATTCGTAGCGTGCGCGTTAACTAAATTAATCCGGAACTCGGCACGATCTACGATGAACCTCCCGAGCTTCGCCCACTCATCATCATTCACTCCGTGGATATGCTGTAATTTTTTTACGTTACGGCTCCGGACTAATTATTGCTGTTTTTCACTCCGGCTGGCCGGAGTCATTTTGTGGTGCCTGCGGATTACCTTTTTTAAATTTTTTTTTTACGGACTACTTGCGTAGCCTTCACAGCATCGCACCTGATGTATAAAAAGGAGTACATGCCCGCAGCATTATACAATACCATCCACATAAGATGGGATGCCCTCTCATCCCCCCCCCTCCCCCCTTTAAGAAAAAAAGCAGGCCACATCTTTTCAAGCAGATTGAAAGTTATATGTGGTTTCTACAGCTCATTTTCATGGATCATCAGATATACTTTATATTAAAGAAGGCATTGATCAGAGCAACAATCTTTGCTAATGAACCTTTTGATTAATGAGCTTTCATGGCATAACTGAAATGTGTCACTCTTCCAACCTCTATCTTTTATTCTATTTTGTGAAACTTTTGGAAGTAGTCCATGTGTTAGGATATATTTTACAAAATATTGCACATAATTTGCTTTATTCTAAACGAGCTCTTTGTGCACTTTGACAGAAGCATGATGCTGTCAGGTAGGTGCCATTACATCTCCTCATCCTCGGCATTGCACCTTGATAGCTGCTTGTAAACTGGGTGATAAAAAAATATAGCTTGCCTGCACATTCACAAATCTGGACATTGGCCTGGAAATAAAAGAGCCCATTTCTTTCCACCTGGTTTTAAACACTCTTTTGAGCATCTGCTGCTACGAAATATGAACACATTTGAAGGTCCTCTCAAAATATACGTTTTTTGGACATTGATGGATACAGCCTCCTGAACTTTAAACATAGTGGTATTACCATCGCTTGATGTACAAGTTTTTATGACTGTACAGTTGTTACACTCTTGGTTGTTTTGACTGACTGTTGCAGTTATATGTGACTGTGCAGCTGTTATATTCTTGCTTGTTTTGACTTACTTTTGCAGTTATATAAGTTCAGATATTTCCCCCTCTATTTATAATGATGGTGTTTAGGCCGAACTATAATTATTGGAAGGGATAGACAGGATGAATAGCAATAGGAGGCATAGAGAGATGTGAGCAGGTGCGCAGGCTGTTTTGCTTTATTTTATGAGTATAATGGTTGAACAAAAGTTTTGCAACTGGTCTGTGCATTAGCATTGTAGCAGCATTCTGCATATAATTTGATACAAGTATTGACATCCTTGAAACACATACTATACACAACAACAGTTTTTCATCTGGCTTCATGATGTCACAGCCAGATGTAATAGATGGTTTGCTTATATCTTGTGAAAGAGAACACATAGATTGGCAATTTGGCATTGTTTGTTTGGTGAGAGTTGAAAGGTACAAAATGGGGACAAAATGAAAGTTCATTGTGGATCACTGTCACATGCCTCTGTTTGATCTCTTCATCATGGTAAAGAAATTGCATTTAAATACTAGAAGAAAAAGCTTGCAACGAAAAAGCTTTGTTTGAATGATTTGCGCTATATGCCAAGCACAGAATGGCAACCGCACTGCTTGTCGCCGAGGCTTTGAAGTGTATGTAGGCCTGACGGACAACTGTTCCCATCAGCATACTGCACTCACTGTCGCCTTTGCGTTGTTCGTCATCACTTAATGCCTCTGTCAGCTCTCAGCGGTGTCTAAAAACAACTGCTGGTTGGTTGGCTGCTTTAACACATGTTGAAATATGCCAGGGAGACACATCTGTAAGTTTTTGGTGCTGGTACAAGAAACAGTGCGCACTAAGACTGGGGTGAAGGGAGCTAGACAACACAAATGCTTGTGTCAATTTGCTTCCTTCATCTCAACCTTAGTGTGTGCTATTTCTCAGGCGATTATGTACCAATAGGCCCAAGCTGCCCTTCCAGAATTCTGGTGCTGCTAATCGTGAACAAGAGCGATGGTGACAGTTGATCGTGGCTGCTTTACGCAGAGGATAAGCAGTCGCACTTTCTTTACTAAAAGTTAAAACTGTTACCACATTTCTATCTTGCTGCCTTATATCGCGGTGCCTTGAATGAGAATTTGCCACATTTTAGCCTCCTCTGCAACATGAAATTGCTATGCACATCAAATTCTTGCTACTGATGAGATGCGCAATACTGAGTAAGACTAATTTTGGGGGGCGATACAAAAGAAAGACTGATTTTGAGGCAATACGAAAGCTGTGCGGTTCATTTTCTTCTGATAAGACCGCAATTTTTCCTTCATCTCACGCATGCACCTTATTGTTAGAACCCCTGGCTCATCGACGTAAACTAGAGCGCATCACTTTGCTGCATAAGATTGTACACAGTCTAAGTTGCATTGAAGTGCCGACTTCCTTCGGTCACTTTGCTGCATAAGATTATACACGGTCTAAGTTGCATTAAAGTGCCAATTTCCTTCAGTCATTTTACTTGGCGTGCCACACACTGATCCTACCCACTTAATATATTCCTTTTCAGCCATTTGTAAATTGTTTCAATTATAATTTTTTCCTAGTGTTATCACCATTTGGAATGGCCTAGATGGTTCCTTGCGGGAAAAGCGAAGTGATCGCTTTGTGGTATAATTGCCTAACCACATTTTGCAATACCTATAAAATGCATTGTATTTTTCATCTACTAGCTGATGTACCCACTCCTGCTATGCCTCGTCTATTGATACAGCAGCATTGGTAAATAAAGAAATAATTAAATAAATAAATGTGTAATAAGACGCATATGTGTGCTTGAAAGAAAAGTCTGTGTTAAAGAAACAGTTGAGGGTGCCTTTAGGAAAGCATCTCCCAGTTACCTATGCTTTGCACATGATCGGCTGTTGCTGCTTTACCTATCGATGGCATCAAAATGCGACCTGCAACGTAAATTGTGTTACAACATAAAATGCGTTGGCTGTACAGCCTGGCATAACGACGTGCTGGCTGTACAACCTACACTAAAGTTGTTTGACAGGGACTTCAACCTTTCTTTGACTGCCTCCTCACGTGATTTCATACTAATGAGAAATTCATGAACTTAGAAATCTCGATGTCTGAAACTCAGGCATATTTACTTTAACCTAGCTGTGTCATGCATAGAGGTTGGTTTTCGAACTTTCCTTTTTATTTTATTCTTGCGTGTGGTGCTGTAGCAAGTGCTTATGTTCTTTTTATTCTTTTGCAGAAAGTAGGTGAATATATGTCACGTTACTTATTATAGTTTTTTCTGCTTTGAAAGTGACATTATCCAACACGCGATATACCCAGTATTTATTACAGTGCCGTGCATCTGGTTTCAAACTGTTAATACTGCATCATTATACTCTTTTTAACTAATTGTATTGTTCCTGCACCCTTTTGCAATATAATGGATTGAATATTTAGGATTCTGTATCTGGAAACTTGCCATGCAATTAGTAATCTGAAGACTGTTGCCAATATTTCAGCTGCCACGGAATATGAAAATAATGACAATGACAGCACCACATTTGCTAGTCGCATTCGGGCACAAGTACATCAGGCGATACAACATGCGCTTTAATTTTCTACTTGAGAGAGAGGGTGATGCCAAAATATGGTTGCTATGTAGTTAAACCTGCATATAACAACCCTGCCCCGCCATGGTGGTCTAGTGGCTATGCTATTTGGCTGCTGATCCGAGGGTCGCGGGGTTGAATCCCGACTGCGGCGGCTGCATTTCTATAGAGGCGAAATGTTGAGGCCCGTGTGTTGTGCGATGTCAGTGCATGTTAAAGAACCCCAGGTGGCCGAAACTTCCAGAGCACTCCACTACGGCGTTTCTCATAATCATAGCTGGTTTTGGGACGTTAAACCCCACATAATAACATAACATGCATATAACAACCCTCAGTATAACAAATGCCTCGATATTACGAAGTACTTCTGTTCCCCTCCGCAACTCCATAGAACAGCATGTGTTTGTAACCTCTGTGTAACCAAGCAGTAGCAGGAGACACCCTTGATATAACGAATTTCCCTCGACTAACTGCCTAGTAATTTAGCCCCAAATATCGAATTTTAGCGTTAGCAGTGGCCGGACCCACTCTTGCTGCTGCCCCACCACCGAGGGAGCGCGAAGCAATGTCTTCGTGAATGGCGCGCATGCGGGAATCGCAGCAACCTCGCTTTTGCGGAGTACTGACAGCGAAATGGACGATGCTTGTCTGTACAGGCCCCACTTCTTTCTCAGCTCCCCTGCATCACTACAGTCAAGGACACGATTGTTGCTGCCGCACCTATGTCGTTTCCTCCTCCTTCCAAACCTCTTATCGTGTTCTCGGTGGGTTGCGGGCCACCAGCGCTGCCACTCACTATATACTGTACCTTTCCATATCCGTTTTCTCTTGTTTAGCCATCATGTCGTTCGTGTTCCTTTTCTTTTTCCCTTTGTTTTCTCACGCGGTACCCGCACATGCGAGCTGACCGCAGTAGCCACGCATTCAATCACTGCTGTGTATCATTGCAAGGTTGAGTGCCTCAACAGAGAAATGGCCCACCCGTTACGCATGTGCTTGGCTTTCGTTGTGCACAAATAGAGCAGCCCTGGACTTTGTGCATTTGTGCAGGATTTTTATAAAATATCTTTTTGTGGCCAACCACGCTGTTTCTACGTAAGAAATGTTGAATGAGGCGTAGGTGGAAAGTGTCTGATATCACGGTGATGGTGATGAACCTTTGGAGGTTGATTCAAGCTGTGCCTTCCACGTTTTTGCAGCGAAATAAATGTGTTCTAGGCTAGGTATACATCCATGTGCCCCTTTTGTTTCATTTGTGTGTTTATTTTTCTAATTTTCATGCCGAAGCAGGATATAATAAAAACCTCTTCATAACGACAATTTTTGAATGTTTGTCAGTTTTGTTATATCCAGGTACAGAACATAAAATGAGTATGCCCTTGGCTAACAGTTCAGGGAGGCAAATTTTTCACAATTGCTCTTCCGATACCTCACTCATGTGCTCCCATAAAACAGTA
Source organism: Hyalomma asiaticum (assembly GCA_013339685.2). Taxonomy (NCBI): domain Eukaryota; kingdom Metazoa; phylum Arthropoda; class Arachnida; order Ixodida; family Ixodidae; genus Hyalomma; species Hyalomma asiaticum. Next base: position 105,468,692 of record CM023482.1, read on the forward strand.
GAAACTTTCTGCTTGTTTAACAATGGATGCTTCGGGAAGTCTTCGCTACGCAGACAGTGGTAGGGTGCATGCATAAAAGTTATCAACACTTATTTAGTTGTATATGTTATACTTTTCTATAGTTCATCTTGCTGGTTTCCAAGATTTATCGCTTGCTTTTCACATGGCTGCAGCTCTACGAACCATTTGTAGGCGTGGCAGCGTTCTTCTGCTGGCTGTAAAAGTAGATGGCATATAAATGAAGCAAGTAGTATGTGCATAAACAACTCTCATTGGCACTGAATTAACCATTGAAGACACTTGTGGGCTGAGGTTTTATAATCGGAACACGTCATAACTACGATGAGCTCTACTTCTTAGGCAAGGCTGTTGGTGCTCCTCAGCAGCAAATTCTGGCGCATACAGAGACACCGTCGTCTCTAACAGTTGTGACGTCTTACATATGTACGCTAATGTCACTGCTAATATCATGATCTAAAACATGCACAAGTGTCAAATCGCACGCATGCACATCAGCTGTACACGCAGCGACAGCAGGCGCCTCTGTAACGAGGCCTGCAAGTGGTTACGGTCGCCACCAGTGTTTGTTTTTAAATGGCGCCCCTGTACGCACTGCTGCGCATGGCATATAGATTTCACCTACCCATGTTTTATGGTTATATGTTTTGAAGCTTTGTTATCTCATTCTGGTGACAGGTCACCTAGGGAACAGCTGCCCACAGAACTACTTTCGGTGCCATGATGGCATAACGTGCCGCCGAATAGCTGTGCTCTGTGATGGCCACAACGACTGCCCAGATTTCTCTGATGAAGGCCCTTTCTGCTGTGAGTAACTTTTTCATTATGCTGCTGGTGTGTACTCTGTTGCTTTTTGTCTGCAATGGTGTCCATTCGTTATGCTTTTACTTGTGCCAGTAGGATAAATGAACCACCTGAACACATGAAACCTTTTTACAGTAAAATCTTGTTAATTTGTAAAATCTGATTATTTGGACTTGTTCTCTGGTCCTGGCAGACACACACATTGTTTAATGGCACTAGACCCTCCTTAAGTTGGCCACATTGTGCCACATCTCAGGTAATTCAGACGATCCTGGGAGCGTGGTGAGCGTCAAACACCGCAAATATGCCATGTGAAGAAGCTAAAATGGTATTAGCATCCAACTGAAACAAGATGGCGTAGTAGGAATTGCCTTCGTCATTAGCGCAATCTGCACGGGAGCGACAGGAAAGTCAAAGTGTTTCATGAGCATTTGTGTTTGCTGTCACATATGACACGTGACGTGATCGTGTGCCTTTGGAAAAATGTAGTTGCCATTTGATATCACGAGTGATGAAAGGTACATCGACGGTGGCTGCAGACGTTTTCATAGCGCATGCAAACTGCATGATTGCTTCCGCAGCTGTTGCATCTCATATATGCAGAATTGCATGGATGCTATCCACGACCATTCAAATGATCATAGATAGCTTCCACACAGTTGCGATCTACATTGCTAGTGACTATAGTTACATCTGCAGTGGATGTGGCGTACAACCAGTAGTTTCACTTAAAATGTATTATGACCAGTCATGGGCACGTTACCAGTAAAAAGTAACAGTGTTACAGTTAGAGTTACCTAGGCCACAAAAGTAACCATGTTACAGTTACAGAAGTAACGTCGTTACTTTTCTGTTACTGTGCGAGACTAAGTAATACATCGCATACCAAATTCTACAGTTTTTTATTAGAAAGGTATCTAGGCATACGGTCAGTCGGAGTTGCTCGTTGTAAAATGCCATATAAAAGGAACGGAAGGACGCTCACTCAAAAGCCCAACACCAGCAATCGTTTGTGTACGACCCATTTTGCTGTAACAACTATTCATTGATTGCTGTAAGTTTCTTATTGATTGTCAGGAATTTGTTTACGAAACTCATTGGGACAGCCTGGTGCAACAAAAGACAACTGCATGCTCATAAATGATACACGAGCTTATCCTGAGACACGACGGAGAGCATAGGCCCCTTCCAGCCACATTACCGCCAACATTTTGGGAGGCGCTTTTTGAAAGTACCGCTGCTTTGAGAAATGAACGTGTGCAAGGCATTGCAAAGCGTGTGTTTCTAGGTGGTTTCCGCGCGCGTTGTCATCAAGAAATTGCTGGCCAGATGAAAAAGATTAACGATACTGCACCGGTCTCTGAACAAGAGCGTCTTTCGTCACTCAGGCCGACCATACTGCCATGTCGCCAACCTTTCTCAGTATGCGGGTAGGGAGAACCCTTCGCCGCCTTTTTGTGTCGCTGACCGGCGGTGACTTGCTTGGCTTCGTAGAAAAGTCTTCATTTACCCCTGGAAACGCGTAAACCCTTTTCCGAAACAAAGAAAAAAAAAGAAAGCGAAGAGATGTACGTGTCCTGCACAGCATCGCGATACAAGCAATAGATCGTAAGAGTGTTCTAGTACTAGTGAGATATACATTTTGCAAATGTATCTCGATACAGACAGCCAAAGTATTTACAAGCAACATCGCGATATTTTTGTAAGGGGTGTTGCTGCTGTATATATATAATTTTTTTTTTTTTGAAAGAGGAAGTAACTGTAATGGTATTTCCAGTTACAGTTACCGTGTAAAAAAGTAAGAGTGTTACAGTTACTAGTTCCTCTAAATTAAAAGTAACTAGTTACAGGTATAAGTTACTGAAAATGGTAACTAGCTACCGGTAACACATTACTAGTAACTAGTTACTGCCCAAGACTGATTATGACAAAGGGTACAAAGGGAAGGTGGATGACAAAGGGAAGGTGGATGCATGATGTAGCATATCCCGGCAAGGGTATCTAATACTGCATCTGTGGGCAGTACTTGCTTGGCAACTGTATTACCAATCTATTGTAAGTGGTGGTGCCTTGTGGCATTGTATGTTGCAGTGCAGCAAAAGGTTTGCTGTGGTTGTGATACATGGCACCACCACATTGTTTCAGGGAAATTGATGTCACTAGATTGGCTTTGTTGCAAATGGCATGAAGCGGTGTTAGCCTTTTCATTTATTGTAAGCTCATGGAACGGTTATGGCTATTTATGGACGGATCAGTATAACTGTGAATATGTTTGGTATGTTTTGTCTCTCTAGCTCTTTAATCTCTGACCAGGCTTTCTTACGCCTGACTCAGTTGCTAATTTGTAGCTTCACTGCCTTAGGCTTTTATCATATACTTTTCTGGTGTACGTGAATTTTAAGACTTGGTTTCTGGAGGAATGATATTTGCTGGCTTAATTTGTATGCAAAATATGTGTGCACTACGATTATACTCCTATGTGTGGGAGTAACCGCTTTTGAAGGCTTAATATTAAGTGAACAGGATAGCAGGGCAACAGATACTTTCAGATTACATTCAATTACGGATCTTCTGAAAATAGATTCAGCTAAAGTAAACATTTCTATCGTTCTTTTACAGTATAAACTTTTGAATTGAAGTGTCATAGACATTTAAAGCATTCTTTTGCAATGAAAGTTGTTAAGTTCAATAATATTAAGCTGATTAAACTGAACTGATTAAACTGAAAAGATATAGTATTGAGCTTCTTTGCTCTTGTGGATGTATTATTCATGGGTTACTTTGGTTATCAAAGTGTTGGGAGAAGGTTAATGGTTGAAGGAGGCGAGGTTCAAAAATGATGTTTCATCCTGCCTTTGAACCCTGCAGCAGAGACAGCTCAATGTGCCAATGCTTCCTGTGATCATGGTTGCAAGCCAGGACCCCAGGGTCCTGTCTGTTTTTGCAAGAAAGGCATGGAGCCCCACCGGGAAATGCCTTCATTGTGTGTTGATGCTGATCCCTGCAGTGTTCCTGGCACCTGTGACCAGGTAATAATTTAAAGTACCATCACTGCAGATACTGAACCTATCACTGTATGCTTTTCTGCAAGTGCTTATCAATTTTCTTTCTTGTGACATGGACACTTGACTTTTTTTTTCTTTTCTGAGATGTATGAATAATCATTGTTTCGTGTGGTGAACACTCACTGGGCTTATCACATTATGTATGATTCACGTCCTTTTGTTTTACTTTTGTTCTTGTTTAGTTGAGGTGATGCGACCTTTACTGCTTGTTCTAGCTCATGTTTCACAGTGCTCTTATATTTTTAACACTTGTACGTAATGATCTTGCAATTCTCCAATCAGGGTATGCACAGGTCCTTGAAAACCTTGAATACCCTTGAATTTCGAAAGTCCGTTTTCAAGGCCCTTAAAAACCTTGAAATTTCCGACTAGTCCTTGAAAAACCTTGAATTTCATAAATATTCAATTTCAATTTGTATTTATCAGCATCAAAATGGCTTTTATTGGTTAAATTTTCTTTTTTTAAAAAATGTTTTGAACTGTAGCGAACAAAAAGTCTAGGTTTTTATATCTATATAGCTGATTCTGATTAGGCGACTGGCAACACTGGTTGTGCGGTGCGATCAGTGTGAGCCGTGCAAGCGCCCACCGAGTCATGCCCTTGCGCTGGCTTTGCCGTTGTCGTGCCTGCTTGGTGTCAGCGCTTTTCTAAATAATCGTGTCTTCTGTGAAATGATGTGCTGATCAACAATGCCCAGAAAAAGCAAGTTTCAGCCTACGTGGCTATATCACGACAACTACAAGCAGTGGATTGCACCCGACACGAGTCCACAGCGGGCTAAGTGCAAGCAAGCTTTGTGACAAAGTCTTCGATGTGACTGGCATGGGTGAATCGGCTTTGAAAAGTCATATGAAAAGTGCGAAGCGGATTCGTGCAATGAATGTAGCACAAGGGAGCATACTGAAATGCTACCTGACTCCTGTCGCGACAGAGCAGTTTGCTGCCGTGCCTCTGTTGTAGGCACTAAGCGCAATGCTTTGGGAGGTGATGCCAAGCTTCAACGATGCTTGTAAGCGCACGAGCTTGTCACTGACACCGAAATTCTTTGGACTCGAAGGTGGTTACGTCCCATATGTCATACCAGACGTTATCCCAAGCAGGGGGTTATTCCAGCGGATGTTCCCAGACAGTGAAGTAGCAAAGGCGTTTTGTCGTGGCGAGAAGAAATGCGCCTGCGTGATATGCCATGGTCTGAGTCCTTTATTTCTTTCGGCTTTGCAGCGAGAGTTAAGGGCCTTGAAAATCCTCCAATAGGGCCTTGAAAGTCCTTGAAAACCCTTGAATTTTTTCCTTCAAAAGCTGTACGTACCCTGTCCAATATTCCCTGTATTCCAAATGACTTTTTCAACTGCACCACCTCTCCCTTCTATAAACTGTCTACAATTGAAAGTATTTATAAAAAATAAATATCGTCGTCACTAACTGGATCTCTCTGTGAAGACGTAGCTTTTTCCTGCCTCTTTATAAAGGTGTTAGCAAGGATACAAAAACATTAAAGATCCACTTTCGTGGGAATATCGCTCATGTCATGGTGAGAGCATCTACTTTATTTGAGCTCCTGTGTAATGTTATGTATTTTGTAGGATTACTATTGTTAGTAAAGTTCAGCAAACCGAATATTTATTCACTTCCTTCCTAAATGTCTCTTCTTTCATCTCTCAATCTTTCTCTCGCTCTGTTTATCTCTTGTAGTACTCCCATGAATACCTTGTAATGATAGTACTGCAAATATATATGTGTGCACTTTGCATTATCAGTGAACCTGTGCACCACTGCCAGACAACATTTCTTTACAGTTTCACTTAAATTCAGGCAAGAGTAAATGGCAGCTATTGCTGCTTTATGGTGAAGACCACAATCAGCCGCGTCGTCATGGTGGTCAAGTGGCTATGGCATTCGGCTGCTGATCCAAAGGTCGCGGGATCAAATCCCGGCTGCCGCGGCTGCGTTTTCAGTGGAGTCGGCATATCGAGGCCCGCATGCTGTGCAATGTCGGTGCACGTTGAAGAACCCCAGATGGTCAAAATTTATGTAGCCCTCCACGATGGCGCATCTCATAATCATATCGTGGTTTTGGGATGTAAAGCCTCAGAAATCATCATCACATAGTCAGCTAAATTTGCTGGTGTCTGAAATTGACATACAGCGTCGTTATAAGTTGGCAAACTTATTTCAAGCTTATGTAGCATGTGCAGTGATAAAAGTGCTCTGCCATTTGCGTCAAACTGCACCAAGAGAGCAATGCTGATACATTCTGCGCCAGACAGCCGTTTTTTGGGCATATTGCACCATGGCTTCACCAAGGCCAACTGGAGTGGTGTCCACTGGTGGAACCTGCGTAGGTTCACTCCAGGCGAAATTGGAATCTGTTACGAAACCGAAATTGTGTTGTTCGAAACTGCCAATTCAAGGCAATTTTCAGCTGCTGCTAGTGGCTTGGGCGTACGAGCGCGGCTTTCTGTCATGGCATGGTGCCGAAATGCTCTGTATACACGGTTATTGATTCTTGATGTGTGACAATCGCCGAAGATCATGAAACATGCCAGTTCACCATCTGTTGTGGCTTTAGTGACCGGGAAGTGTACTGCATGCTGCGCTAATGCAACTAGCTCAAAGTTGATGGCGAATATGGTTATAGACCTAAACGGCTCTTAAAAGGCTCACTTTTTTAAAAGAAAATGAACGTTTTACATTTGACACTTAATAGTCTTTTATGTTAAAGGGACGATCAATGTGGCACAGAGGTGAAGCACTAATCCTCACTGCTCTGGCAGCCGCCAGGTCGTGATGTTGGCCTAAAGTCGCATTTCTCGTGATAATTCCCTAGTGCGCTAGCATCCGAGGCCCTGTTCACAAATGGAGCACAGCCATTTGCAGGTTTTCTTTTTTTTTTTTTCATTTCATGTATAAATTTATGCCTTTCAGCAATGCAGTAGGACTACCGAAGTCATAGTTTCCTTGCCTACGAGACGAAAATTTTTCTGCTCCAAAAGCACGAGATCCTGCTCTAAACTCCTATTTTCCCTGCTAGAAAAGCTGCGCTAAAGCACCAAAAGCCACTTCCGTCATGGCTTGCAGTGTCCCGTCTTCCTTGAACGCAAATGATGCCATTGAAAACAAAGCTGTGCAGTAATAGAAAGGTCCAGGACTTCCGAGGTCTCAGGTCCTTACGTTTCTATCGTGTTTGGGGGCCTTTAGAGCAGAGATGTAGCAAGTCAGCATTTTTTCTTGCCATTCTGTACCACCACAGTGCTAAAATGCCATGTACTATAATTATTCACTTAACATATACGGCTTGAAGCTTTCTGTGTGACCACTAGTGCCATTATGTTCATTTTAAACTCTTGAACTCTGTGCTACAACATATATAAGGCTTTTAATAGATGGACACTGGGATTAGTTAAAGGGGTCGTGAAAGGAATTTGGAGATGCCGGTTTGTAATTTTCACTGCTTCAATACGCATTCGACAAGCCGATTCCGAAATATTTCGGCGAAATATTCAGTGCACATTTAACGTCCGTTTTAAATCTCAGCTTTCTTGCGCTCCCGAAACGACTATGCGACACTAACGGCCGGCCTGGTACTATTTGGTGACGTTGAGTTAAGATACTTTTAAGTTCAAAGGCACAGTGAACTCGCGTTTGCCCTAAAGGAATCGATTTACTTGAAAGCTAGACAGGAAGAAAATACTTGGAAACCGTGCGGTGCCACCATTCGGAAGAAAAGCGGCAGCACGGTTTGTTTTCCCATGGCCTCCGAGGGCGTGCCAATCTCGGAGGCATGACGGCTACTAAGATGACGTCATCTGCAGAGTTGAGGGGAACGCGCGCAGTGAAACCGAAACTGTGTTTTTTATCGCTCTAGATCAACGCACACGGTGCAACGGAACAATGCATATCGTTGTTTGGAGGGTCAGGATCCCGAATATGCACTTAGTACAAAATGTTCAGAAAACGTTTCACGACCCCTTTAAACATTGAAAACAGTTAAAGTACTATGTTAATATGTGAATTGGAGGGGGAATTGATGTGCAAGTTTCTTGTTGTAGTGCAGTGCACAGTTTTAGGTGTGGAGCACCTTAGAAGCTGGCCTGCGGCGTCTCCGTTGTCGTCACGGTGTGCCCATCCTGGAGGCAGTACAGTCAGACAGTGTGTGTGTAGGGTTGTTGTGTCAGAAGCGATTCTGAGTTTCAGCTAATGAGCCCGGGCTGTCAGTGTCTAATGTCGTCTTCGTGGCCATGGGAGAGCAAGCGCATTAACAGTGACTGATGTTTTCTGTGAGAAACACCGGCACATCACCGCATGCTTCGCACCTTTCCAGGCTTTACATTAGTGGAGCTGTATTTTGTGCATTGCGTGATGTAGAAAAATGCTCTGTCTTGCTGCGTGAACATAGCTGTGCATGAGAGATGCATGCACGGTCATTGCAATCGCGGAACTCCTCCGTTCTGGTTTCATGCGGTGCAACAAATACGCTGTGCCTGTTTCATCCATGACACTAAACTTTAAAGTTCTTTTTCTTTTTGAATTCAAGAAAGTGTCTTTGTCACTTTGTTCCATGTGCTTTTATGACGGAGTAATGATCTCCAATGACAGTGGTTTGTACCTGGATTGAGCTGCTGCGTGTATACCAGCATACTAAGATAGATAGCTGATATTAGCTGTATGATGGCTAATGTTGTCTAGTGTTGGCTACTACTGTTGGCTATTCCCTGTAACAGCAACATTATCTTCATTCATTCTCAGTCTGATAATTGAGTTGCCTATTCTTAATAAGGGAACTATGAGGAGTGGAACTCTACTGGACATAATAGTACACTGCTCTGATCAGCAGTTTTCTCCTTTTTAAGATAAGGAAATTAGCAGAAGTGGAAGGAAACAGAGTGTAATTTATGTTCAAGCTTGCCTCTTATCTGTTTTGTATTGATGTTTTATCTACTTGCATTAGAACTGCACAAGTGGACCCAAGGGCTCCCACAACTGCAGCTGTGTTGAAGGCTACAAGGCCATTGGAAGTCAGTGCTTTGGAATTAATGGTGTGTGAATGTTTCTTCTTGGTTTTCATGCTTGCAATGTTAATGTGCTAATAGTCTTGTACAATAAGCTGTATTGTTTGGTTATTAATTCATTTTAACTGACTGCAGTACGGAAGTTCTTTTGTCCTTACAAAATATTGAGATCTTTTTGATTTATTGGATAACACTGACCTAACCATTTAGACTTCCAAATTTATTTTAGCGAATTTCCAGCAGTTCTTACCCAGTGTCTACGTTTGTAAAACGAAGCAAGGCTGTATGTGTAGCACATGCTTTTTCCTCAGCATTAGTGAAGGATATTTGTTGTTACAGGAAGCCCTTCTCTTGACGTGGATTTAATTTTCAAATGCAGCTATGTTAACCCTGGTAAGGAACGAATCTAAGAGATCACATAAAACATTTGGCCAGAAGGGGTTCTGTGTACGCAGCTTATTTTTGGCAAGTTTAGTTAAGCAGCAGTGGCCTGAAAGGGACACTAAAGTAAAGAGCAAAATCATTTTCCGTGTATTACTAAGTTCACAATACCCCTTTCACAATACGAACAGCACCACTCTTGCCACGAGAGAGCGCTTAGTAAGCAAGGAAAGGCACAAAACGAAAATACATGTGGCGATGCCACTTTCATGTTTCAGCACCAGCTCACCATGACCACCAGCTCGCCATGACGTCATAGGTTTTGAGGGTGCCTCTTGTGGATCACAAATTCATTTATCGCTAAAAATGAGTCTCGTTGCATTCAAGGGTAGCCAGAGGCCGAACGTAGCAAGTTTAATCAAATTTCAGTGAGCCAATGGGGCCCAAACATGAAGAAAATACTTGGAAATCCGTGACGTTATGCTTACGTTCAGGTGCCTAGGGTTTGGCCCGAAATTTTGAAAATTAAACTTCAACCTTTATTTCCTCTTCTAATACTGAACCTATGGTGGCGAAGTCAATGACAATAGAGTTCTTAAATAACAGTCTGTCAGTCTGAATCAATTATTGTTTCTCTTTAGTGCCCTTTGAAGGAGTCGTGATGGGTGCAAGAAAAAGGGGGTAGGGGGGGATTTTAGGCATATTACACCAGGACTGAGCAAACATGACGTGGTAGTAAGGACAACACTATGGTTGGGAACGAATGAGTTAGTTTCTGTTGTTGTCATTCTTTTTTTTCGTTTCTTACCTGATCTGACTCTCGTTTTCCTCATTACAGTCCCAGAAGATGAAGAGGCCACACTTCTTTTTGCCAATTCGATTAACATTCAGCACATTCGTCTGGATGGTTCCCCTGTTGCCGGCAACAGCAGCATTGCTCCAGTCAAGGAAAGCCTTGCCATGGATTTCAGCCATGTGAATAGGACCGTGTGCTGGGTATAGCAACTTTTATTTTAGCATGGAAATATGGGAAGTTCATTCAATGTAGTGTTATTCTGCAGTTAAGAATTTTTAACCAATGTAGTCCAGATGTGTTCATAAGGAGCTGCTCAAGCATTTATACTAGGTGATATGCTATTGAATGTTAATCATGCTAATGTGAAGAAGCTGTCAAATGTCTTTGATGTGTCTGACTGTCTCTTTTCTTTTTTTTAATTTGCATTATACAGATCAACCATGAAGGAAATGAGACAGCCTTGCAGTGTGCTCTTGTCTCCCAGCTGGATGTGCGGTGGAACTTGAAGCTGAAAGATTCTTTTTCGTTGACTAGTAAGTAGTGATTTCTCATTATGGCAATCAAAGAACCTGTTTGCATTTTTAGTGTACAGCAATAATTGTGCTTTGTTTTATTATTAGCCATTTTTAGAAAAAGTGATCACTGTTAAACTTTTAGTTCTTTCTTAAGACATACTGGTGAGCTAGTTGGTTGATCATAGTAACAAACTGCAGTGCACAACAGGACATGGGACAACACGTACAAAGAAAAAAAAAACAAAACAGAAGACAGGCACAACTGCTAGAAGGCAACTAGCTTATTGTGCCAACATCTTGCTGATTTCATAGCAAAATTGTGTAGCATTCACACCACACTTGCAAAGTAAGATTATACGTTGTGAGGGATTCTTTGAAGGTTGCATATTCAATACATGCCTTTATATGTATTTTTATAAAACAGTATGTAACTACGTAAAGTGTTTGCCAGGTGGGCAGATAAAACCTGATGATTTGGTACCATCTGTTTCAACTATAGGCATAAAAGGTTGAAAAAATGTCCTTTATTTTTTCTTGGAATTCACGTGGTATTACTGGTATGATGATATCTGGCCTGAACACTAATACCCCTGACACACGGGCGTGCTAAAGTACTTTAGGTAAGGGGACATCTGCTGGAAAGGCGTTCATACCCAGTGACACACGACAAAGGAGTATCTCCTTCCCGGCAAAGCTCCTTAGCAGAAAGGTAGATCGGCGATCTACTTTTCGAGCGTAAAGGCGTACTCTCGCCAACAGTGTACACGACCCGTAAACGGGAGAGAACTTTTCACAAAATTACAACACCCCGCAAGTATTTTCTTGCCTTGCATATAAGCTTTAGCTTTTAGCCATGTAATGAGATTTCTTGGGACACAAATATTTATTTTTACCGCACTCTCGAACCCTCACATCGCTGCCATGCGGGATTTCGGCAGTCACTATCTTTTTCCTCGGGGCGTGAAACGAACAATCAACATTATTAGCCATCAGCAATAAGAACGATATTTTTACGATTCACAATCGCTAGAGGTAAATAAATGCGGAACTAAAATGTTCACTATCTTGCTGCTTTAACAAGGAGCGCCTTTTTTTTTTTCCTTTTTTTTTCGGCGTTCGTTTTAGGAACCACCTAAAGAAGTTCACGTGCTGCCGTGTGTCGTCGGCGCAACTACATTCTGTAGAGGGTCCTTTAGAGTAGAAAAAGGGGTTCACTACAAAGGACTTTACTTTCGCCTGTCTGTCAGGGGTATAAGACAGTGCTTCTAATTTGCTGTAGTCTGATGAAAGTGCATAGTAGAAAATAAGAAGTGCACTTGCAATAATAAAGCTTGCGCATGTGCTGCATGTCTCGCTATACTATGTAAAAATGGCAGGTTAAATGGGTACGTTCCAGCATCCATAAATTTCTTGTCCTACATTTGAAAACACATTGCACTTGTTTGTAATGTACGCAACATTTCAGTATGCAATCCTGTATTTCATGATAAATCAGGCTGTTCTTTTTCTAAATTTTTGTTTCAGCTGTGAATCAAATGGCACTGGATTGGGTGTCTGGCAACTGGTACTTCCTGGACGATGTGCGGGAGACCATATTTCTTTGCAATGCCTCTCTTTCTGTGTGCGTCACAGTGATTGACGTTGGACTGAGCAAACCCCGTGGCATTGCCTTGGACCCTTACAAAGGGTCAGTCTTAGTTTTCTTTTCCATCTGTATTTTCTGCCTCCCGTCTATTTTTCATTGTTTGGACAGGATATGTGACAGGCACTGGCTGTCGTCTTAAGCTGCCTTGGTGGCCTCTGAGGTAGAGTCTTGCACACAGCGAGGAAGTGAATGTCTTGTACGTGGGACGACGTTACAAAGTGGCTGATCATCGAATTTGGCGAGGATGTAAGAGAGGGAACAGCCAGTGAACAAGTTTGTGACACCACAGCAGTATATATGGTACCTGTCTCTCTGCTTGGAGATGGCATAGGGCGTAGTAGAAATTTCGGTTTTACATACACGTTACTGCAACCTCGGCATCTTTTAATACTACTGTATAAAATAGTGATATGTGATCAGCAAAACAATTTATTATCTGTAATGTTTTTATTTGTCACTGTAAGTGGTGTTCCAGTCTCTTTGAGCTGTGGGTCATGGCACTAGCCGCTGCTCCATTTTTTAGCTGATGTTCTTAGTATTGTTCTGTCCAAGGCTGAATGCAAATTGTGACAAGATTTTCATTTGGGCACATTTGTTAGCTTGGTATGTATGTTAAGAAGGTTTAGATAGCTTCGAAATCTTGAAAGGTTTGTAAAACAAAGCCTCCAGGACTTGGAGGACTGCAGAGGAACTTCGAGGCTTTAACAAAGCCTCCAAGCTCCTCCAAAGTCCATCCATTACTGATAAAGGTTGCATGATATGTAATTGTGCTGCACCCTAGCTTGTGCGCCTTGATTAAGTTCCGGGCAAGCTGGTCTCATTGTTTTTTGTTTTTTTCTACCGAACAGACTTACATTTGTTCTGATCGTTGCATACAGGAGCTTATAATTTTAGCATTTCCCGAAAATGGCGTTCTGTCTGCTGCTTATCAGGTGAAACCAAATGTTTAGTTTCCAAATGAGTGCGAGATTCTGCCCCTGTGTGCGGCCTAATCTGGGGGACTTTAAAGGGTCAAGCTTGTTTATGAGGGCAACCCCTGAAGCTGCTTAGAACATTGCACAGAATAACAGTGCATAAGTTCAAAGATGGAAAGGAGGTGCACCTTAGAGGAAAGGTGCAGTGGACGTAGGCCTGTATGAAGCATTGTTGCTCTTCATACAGGAGCATTTCCCTGATTGGACTGCAAAAGATATGGGAGATTGATCAAGAGTTGATTAACATTGCATGGCTTTTGAAGAAACTTGTAAGAGTAAATGAGTTCAACTGTAAACAGATTTACTGAATTAAAAAATTAGCATTATTTTTCTTTTTGTTTTGTTCATGCATAAATTCTCAGTGCCCATCTCAATCCTTGATTTCAGGTTCATGTTTGTCACGGAGTGGGGCAGTGCAGCGCCGGTGTTGGAGCGCGCTCACTTAGATGGAACCGAGCGGACAAAGCTTGTGGAGCAGAAGATTGTCTATCCTTTTGGCATTGCTGTTGACTTGCCCAGGGAAGAGGTCTACTGGGTTGACACCTACCTTGACATGGTGGAACGCATCAGCTACGATGGTTCGAGGCGCACCACTGTGTTCCGCGGGGCTCCCGTGAGCTATTTTGCTTCTCCTTGTCTGCTTTTGCTTTGTGTAAACATATTGTTCATGTTTCTCAATGCTGTCTTTGCTGATACTGCAAAGCAGATTTGCAGTGCTCTTAGCTGTTCACGACATCTAAATGCTTTTAGCATGAAGTAATTACTTTGTAAGACAGGCTGCCCAGTGCCATAGTTGACCCTGTTTGCAGCATGCAGCTTTGTAAATGTCATAAAATTTATAAAACATACTATGTATTACCACATTTTCCTCTTCTGTTTCTAACTTTTTAGATTTGCTAAGTGTGTGTGTTTCTCTTCCTGTGTGAGCCACACCTTTCCCTTTGTCTGGGAAGGCTTTTTGGGTGTTCTATTAAATGAACAGCAGCACTGCTATCTTTGCATTTTAAGCATTCAAGTCTTCCACTCCAGGAATGCAGCAGCTGCATCGCTATGCAAAACCATCATACAGACTGTACTTCTCATTGCAGATGCGCAACCTGTATGGCATCACGGTGTTTGAGAACTACCTGTACGTGACAAGTTGGCACAGCAATTCCGTGGTAGTTGTGCACAAATACAACCAGAGTGACATCCGCACTGTGAAAGCCAACCTGACAAGGCCTTTCTCCATTCATGTTTATCACCGTCAGCGGAAACCGTATCGTGAGTGCTCACCTATCACCCGATAGCGACTGTGCGTAATTTACAGTGAGATCACTTTTCTGCAAAAATAACTCTTGCCAGCTTAAAGTTACTTACCGTCATTGTCGAAATACACGATCTTGCCCTTATCATGTCACGTTTAAAAAAAACAAGAAAACTTTTTTTTTTTAAGGGACAGTGCAATTGACACAAAATGAGTGAAACCCCCTCCCCCACTCTCATCTGTTGTAATGCTGGTGGAGTGGATGTGGGTAAAAAACAAATATACCATTTAACGTCAAATGTGCACTCAAAATTTCATGCTGCTCATCTAACAAATGCTTTGACACCTATAAAAGGAGGCAGCCAAGTATATTAAACTGTGTCTTATTTTTAGTCATGTCAGTGGTTTGCATTATGTAGCTAACATAATTCACCAGCTAAAAATGAACATGATAGGTGACAACCTGTCCTCAGTCAGTTATCACTGAATATGCAGTCAATATTTTGTTAAATACATTTAAAAAGAATTTTATTTCTTAAGATGGGTGTTGTAAAAATGCCATTTCTTCCTACATTTTTTTCTTGAATATCTGTTGTTGCCTGTGTGGCCTGTTTTTTTAGACAGAAACATGTGAAGCCAGCCGATACACTTTCTCTGGCTTCATTACTTGTTGGCGTTCATCATATATGTTAACAAGTGTGTTTCATTCACCATAGGCGAGCACCCTTGCAGCCAAAGCAACGGCAACTGTGAGCATCTATGTATTCCATCAACCGTAAAAGGTGTGCTGATGGCTCAGTGCATCTGCCGCCCCGGTTTTCGCCTTGCAGACCAGGGCCGTTGTGTTGGTAAGCATAAACGTTCAAGCACACATGTTGTTTGCCAGAGCTTCAATCAATCTAGTACTTTGTAAGGTTACTGCTAAAGCCTACTTGTCCAGGCTCTAGTGGGTTAGTGTGCCATGCTGCTTAACCTACTTTATGCCATTCTTTGGCTCACTCTCTGCCCCGTTTCATAGCAGCTATTCTTCACCCGGAATTCCTATCTAGGCCAGGTGAACAGGAGACATTGCTAATGTGATGTGCAATTACACATTATTTGGTTGTGCAGAGCAGAGTAGTAACCAGGCACCAGTCAGGGGTGCCTAGCGGAGCTGTGCATGAAGTTTAAAGACGCTAAATGAACATCTGGTCTGCTGCATTTTAGTCAAGAAACCTTTGGACACTAGGGCATGTCTGTGTGTAGTGTTAGTACCTTTTAACCACATGAATCTCATGCAAAACCTCTAAGTACACTCAGAAGATTACTCTTTAAGGCTAGTCCTCGTTTGTTACTACTGAGCATAGCTTACATACATGCCACTTGACACCAGCTGTCACCTGACTCCAGCTACTTTGTATGGTCTTGTTAAAGCAGAAAACTGAAGTCTTGTCTCGCTGCATTGAAGATAGCACTGCATTGCTGTGGATGTTTGAACTGAAGCAAACTTTTGGATAGCTGCAGGCCTCATTGTCTCACCTTGCATTGTTTGTCGACATGTGCATAGCTGTTACGTAGCTTCTGAACTTGAGCTTTTTTAAGCTTTCTCTGCAATATGCATTTGATCCTTCTTTTTTTTTTTTTTTTGTTCAGTCGTGGCTCCTGCCCAGTTCCTGCTGTACGCACGTGGACGGCCAGGTGCAGTGAAGGGTATTTCAACGAGTGATGAATTTCCCGAGTCCATGGTGTCCCCCTTGTTGCGACGGGAAGTGATGGCTCCCATACGTTCCCTCAGCCGACCGACTGCCCTGGACTATGATGCCAAGACACGCACTGTCTATTACTCAGATGCCCAGCAATTTGTCATCGAGCGCCAAGGTCTGGATGGATCCAAGCGAGAGGTCTTCACTTCGAAAGGTGTCCACTTTCAATACTCTCTGTGACAAGTAACATGATATTTACATAGAAAAATTTTGGGCTCGTTTAATCATAAGAAACGTGCATTTTATATGCAGGTAAACGAAAAAAATTCTACCAAAGCTAGCTGCCTATGTGTCGAAATGTGTACAGAAAGTCATAATTGAACATTGTAAACCACTTTGTTCCCAATGTTGCTCAAGCGTTGCTCTGTGTTCCCACTGCCGCTCAAGCATTGCCATCAGAGTTGTCGCAGTGTGAGTCTGCATGAGTGTGGCACCGCACACCGCCTAGAGGGTCGGTGGTTACTAAGCTGCTATTGAGAGATTGCAGCTTATCGACACTTCATTTGAGCGGTTGCTGATATTGAATCGTGATGACATTCATCCTTTCGAGCAGTGTACTTACTCTGGTCGAAGCGACACAGCTTCTGGCACGCTTACCTTGTGTGGCTAATGTGTAGCAAAAACGTGCGCGCGCGCACACACACACACACGCACGCACGCACGCACACACACACACACACACACACACACACACACACACACACACACACACTACAGTGGAGACTTTAAACACATATTGGAGATCTTTTATTTTCTAGTGCGGAAAAGGGGGGGGGGGGGCACTTTTCACCGTTGGAAGCGGCTGATACGATCTGTTTCAAATGAACATTTTAAGTTTAGTCCACTCGTAAGCATGCCGCGGGTGTCGCTTCACATAGCGAAAAGGCCTAGCTTTATATTGGAGGGGTTTTTAATGCTTTGCAATAAAGCTAGGTGAAGAAAAAAAAATGACCAGGTCGCTAATTCGCTCGTGTTCTGAAGGGTGAACAACCCACATGCAGTGGTCTGTGGATGTAACGACCACTTTTGGGGTAAATTAAAGTTTGTTATAAGTACTGTGCTATAATTGCGACACTGTGTAAAACAGTGTTGCTCTTGTGGTTAGAGGTGCTGGGCTGCATAAATTCTGTGTTTTGTACGTTGTAACCTTCCCCTAACGTCTGCTTTGCATAGTTCACCAATATTTTAGTTTTTCTTTGTGGAGGAACCATTCAACAAAGTTTTGAAAGTCGCATAGAATCAAGTGTATGGATGCCCATCTAAGCTTTATTGCTTCCGTATTAGCACACTACTTATGCCATCTATATTTCTCGTAGGCCTAAACAACTGTGAAGGTTTGGCTGTGGACTGGGCTGGTCGAAACCTGTATTGGACTGATGAAGGCCACCTGGGCATCTGGGTTGCACGACTGGACAATTCCACACTGCGCCGGCAGCTGGTCTCTCTCAACATGTCGCATCCGAGGGCCATTGTGGTTGACCCCAAGAGGGGGTAAGTGCTTTCGCTCACTGTTTATTGTGTGCGTTAGCATCATCATCAGCACACTCAAGTAATAAATGCACTGGTGTTCAAGTCATCTGTACTCGACTGAGTGAGTTTCAGCACAGTGCATTACTGCTTCTTGCTTCATAAACTCACTCCACAGGTTGCGAGTTCTCCGACTGGGCTGTAGAAATACAAGACACAGTACGCCACAGTGCAAACCAACAAAAAGAGTACTTCTTTGCACCTCTTACATAGCAAGTATATGCTAGCTGAAATACACAAATGGTATGCTAGTGTAACACACCGTGCGTGTAGTTAATGACTTTAGGTTCATGATAACAGGATAACAAACCGGTAAAGTTCGTCAAAACCAAAGCCTAAGCCGCTCGCGAGTTATGTCTTGCTAACGAAGGCGCAATCGGGAGAACAGGAGAGGCTGCCATGGGATCGTCCCAGCAAAGCCCGTTGCCATGGTGTCCGCGAGCACCGTTGAATCTACTGTGGATGCAGCTGTGGCCACTGGCGACGTGATCACAGGATCGCCACACATTTTGTAAGGCACATGCCACATATGTGCATGGAGTCAAAACAAAACTACTGGCTGTACACTGCATCTACTGCGGATGCAAGCGCGGTCACTAGCAATGCAATTCTAGATAGCGATCGCATGGAAGCTAGCTGCGATCAGCAGAACGGTGATCGTAGATAGCAAGATAGCATTTGCACAGTTCTGTAGTCGCAGTGTGACAGCTGTGGATGCCATCTCAGTTTGCATGCATCGTGACAACGACCACAGCTGCTGCAGATGAACCTGCCATGCCTCTGTCGCTAACAATGTGATAATAGATGGCGACATGCCTTTTCGAAAGCACTTTACCAGTGCGGCGTCACATGCAGCGATAAATGCAAATAGGAATGAAGAATTTTGGCTTTCCTGTCATTCCCATAAGGTTCGCTGATGACGATGTTGGTTTGTACTGCACCGCGACATTTCAGTTGGATGCTAATGCCGTTTTCACTTTTTTGCAGGCTCGGCGCTACAAGGGTTGTCCGAATTAACCTAGGTGTGGCCAAATATAGTCGAATTAACGAGAGTTTGACACTATTGGACAATGCATATGTCCACTTGAACCAGAGAACAAGTTTAAATTATCTGATTTTCCAAAGTAAGGGGGGTGTGTTGAATTGATGGGATTTTGCTGTAGTAGAGTGTGGGGATAAAGATTTGCCTATCGTTATTGCACAGATGCTCGCCTAATTCTGCCATCCTCATGTCTGAGTAGTTGCTCCTTTCCATTCGCAATCCATTGTGTGCACAAGTCGGGATTGTGTTAGCCCTCTCATCTTGGCTTGGGTCTCGGTGGTGGTGGCGTGCATCATCTCATGGGACATTTATGCAGGCTTACATGTGATGCAGGAAATGTGAGATTCCAAACCTCTTGAGGTGAACACACTTTTATATCCTGTCCGCCAGCTCCATAGGAGTGGGTTCGCCCACGATGCAAGGCATTGTAGGTGAACCTCCGCACCTCTGTAGAGTCTTTCCTGACCTCGTGAGGGCTACAGAGAGTCTCACGTTTCTTGTGTTATGCATAATCCTGTGTAAACACCTTGCAGGATGACGTGTAGTTTAACTGTTGAGATCCACACCGACGTGTGAGGGCTACTGTAACCCGACTTATGCGCTTGTATGAGGACGGTAGAATTAGGCGAGCACCCGTGTAGTGGCAACAAGCAAAGTTTGATCCCCACACTGTTAGGCATGCATGATGTATTGCAGTGAGGCATGTCATGAATAAAAGAGATCACAGTCATGATACATTTGATTGTACGTGTTCCATAGTTGCACATGTGTGCACTCACCATATTCTGTCAAAGCACAAGTGCTGAGACACCCAATAGGTGTACTGGCAGGCCTTGAGAGATACTTTGGAGACTGGGTCATTGAGGGCATTAAAGAAAAAGTATGTACGGTATAACCTCATTACAACAGATTTGCTTGCAACAGACGTTTAGATACAGCACACCAAACGACAGTGTTGTGCTGAACTTCCTATCTCTTCCATTGATAGAACTTCTCTTACGATTACTTCTGATACAGCATACATTTGGATATAAAGCACTGAATTACAATGCCAGCTAGCTGGTCAGCATGCTTTTACAGCAGATTTATGTACTGTGGAAATTCCAAATTAATAGCTTCCAACTTCAAACATTGCTTGCCAGCATATGCGGGATCAACACAGTGAGGTGCTGTGGCAGCAGATAAAGTCAAGCAGCCTTGTACTGACGGAGACACGCATAGTGTCCAAACTGTTCACTGGACAGCACAGTTAAGGCTGACAAGTGTCTGTCGGAAAAGTTAAATGAGGAACAAATCCATTCTTCAACCATGTCTGTGACTTGCAATTCAATCCAATTATAACGGACTCATTCAGTGTGTACATAAAAGTCTGTTTTAACAGTATTTGTATTTTACATACTCCTTTTACAACAGACCAGAATCTTCCTCAGTATCAAGGTCTGTTCTAATGAGATTAAACCGTATTAGCTTTTTCTGACTACCAAATTTTTCGGACAATCTTACGATCCATAGGGAGTCTGAAAAATTGGTCGTTGATTGTACTATTGGACGACAGTGTTTGCAAAAGCTCATGTTTACCTTTGAAAATTTTCTTGGGAACTGATGCCATGGCTATGGAGCATAGGGATTGCGTCTCCACAGTTAATACATCCAGAAAAATAATAGTCAATGGACTTGTTTGTTAGTAGTGCGCTTAAAAGAGCTGTGTTAATAGCAAGATTTTGAATGTGAATCAGATGTCTTTCAGACAATGTTCTAATATTTTTTAATATAATACCAGAGCAGTGTACTACTGAACCTTGGCAACAAAGAATTTATTGCATGGTTAGTGTACTCTTACAATATCTAGAAAAAGAACAGTGAAGTCCATGTTGACAGACCAACTGAGAACTGTGTGCATGCACAAGTTAACTTCGCCTCAGTACATAAGGGCGAGCTTTGCTGCAGTACATGTGTTAGCTTCGCCATAGTACACGAGTGTTATGTAGCAAAGCGTACTACATGCAGGAATGGGCCATGTGTCACCAGACAGCATATTTTGTCCCTTCATTACACGGTTCGAATATTTCTAATGTAAAAAGTTAGATGCAAGTCAAACTGAATAGCAAGTGCTCTTCGAAAACGTTTTGAAAATTTGAACAGTTGTGCACCCTTACTTGAAGGGGCTTTCTAATCTAATATTAACAGCATTTTGTAGACTAAACATCCTCTCTTGTTCGTTTTCAGGTACATGTATTGGTCTGACTGGTCAACTGAGCCATACCCACCAGGTGATGGCCGGGATGGAGGAAAAATAGAGAGAACGTACATGGATGGTTCGCATCGAGAGGTGTTTGTCTCACAAGATTTGCACTGGCCAAACGGCCTGAGCATAGACTATGCTAACCGCCAGCTTTACTGGTGTGATGTGTACTTCCACCGCATTGAACGCATTGGTCTCGACGGCAAGGGGCGAGAGGTGAGGTGTGCTTTACCATGCTTAAAATGCCACATTTATGACCTTTGGTATTAGTCGCCTAAAATCTGGAAGACATGGACTTGAACCCCAGCCACTGCTGGGACTTCTTTTTGATAGTGGTGACCATCATGCAAAACTGTCTGTATACCTAGATTTAGGTGGGTGTTAAGGAATCGAAGGGGGTAAAAATTAACTCAGGGTGGTCCCCAATAATGTGCCACGTAATCATCAGGGAGTTTTGGCACATCAAACCCCGGAATTTAAGTTCCTCCCCTTAAAGTCTGTTTTCCTGTAGTGGACAAACACAAAAGGGGCCTCAAAAATCTGTTAAATTCCCAGTAGTTTACGATATTGGAAGTGCAGTGCATTCACTGGAAACGAAACGTATAACCCTAAGCAGTTGACATTACTAGAGAATAGACTGATAAAGTAGAGTTTGTTTTGAAGCAATACTGATGGGGCATTTTCGTGTATGGTTGTTGAAGTTGAGTATTAGCTGAGCTTAGTTCTTTGTTGCAGGTGGCCTTTGCAAGGATGGTTGAGCTTTGTGTGTAACGCCATGGAACAGCCACATGACATTTTCTTTCTGGTGTTTATTATTTTCAAAAATGCCTTGTTCTGTTTGACACAGGTGCTGGTAGAAGGCGAGCACTTGGACCACCCATATGGTTTGGCCCACTTTGGAAACTACATCTACTGGACTGAGTTCCAGAAGGGCCACATCCTTCGTTTCGACACAGTTTCAAAGAACATCACTAAACTGAAGACTGAAAACCCACCTCTTTTTGAACTTCGTTTCTTCGATGAGGCATCCCAATCAAGTGGGTTTATTGTGCTGCTTGTCAAATCTATAGAATTAACAATTTCTTTAAAAATGTCAATTACGTGAATTTTTGTGCTGTCTGGTTTCTGGTAGTTGATGAGAAGCATTTGTTACTCAAAGTGTGATACATCATTTTTGGATAAAATACTTTGCATATCAGCCAAATAAGTTAGAGATACATGCCGTATTGTGTTGACTTTCATTGTTGTCCATTGCTATACCTAATTGATTTGATTTGTAAAACATGTTTATGCGACTTTTATTCCAAGCTTAAGTAGGTTTGTGTTTTTGTTATGGTTAATACAGTTGAACCTCGTTGATTCGAACTTCACGGGGATTGAAAATTTGTTCAAATTAACAGGAGTTTGAAATAGCGAGGTTCCCATTAATTAGTGATACAGCGTGAATTTTCAACGTTAGAAACTCATGCACAATAAAGTAGGCTCTATCACACATCCTTCGGAGTACAGTGCCATTAATGATGCACTGTGGAAATAGGGCATATGTAAAGGTGAGGATGCAAACTTAAAGACAACACAGGTGCACACTTACGCACTATGAAACGTGGCTCAAATGTAGTAGCACTGCCCACATTATGACACTCGTGCCCCACATATAGCATGAATAGCCATACGTGCGCATGAAAGCACCAGCCCCCAGACCACCACTTGCAGCACCAATCGTTCCCTGCTTCGTGGCAGTGCGCATACAAGAACACAAAAGGCTATCACCGCAGCGCGCATGCGAAAACACAAGAGGACATTACGTATGAAAAGATGTTTATTTACGTAGCTCGAGCATTAAAATAATAATTTATCTGCCATTGTGTGCACCTTTTTCGACGCAACTCCAACAGCATTGACTGGAGCCAACCCAAGAGCTCCAGTGCAGTGGGGCGCCGAGTCCACGTTGCGTTCTCACAGAACCGCCCAACCGAGCACCGGTGCCTGGTGCTGTCGCGTCACCGTAGAATGGACGAGTCGAACTGTGAGCAAGGGGGGGTGGCCAGGAAGGCTGGTTATCTGCTTCACATGTGCCACATCTGTGCGCACCATTCGTGAGCGCGCCTCCACAGTTCCCTTTTGCGAATGGTAGGCTGGTCCAAACCACGATATTGTATTTCTCTCTTCCTCAGAAAAAAAAAAAAAAAATTGCACTGATGGGAGAGGAAAGGACCGCGCCCCCACAAGCGCACGAGGCAATGCCCGCGGTGTGACATAGCGCGGAGCGGTATGCGAAGTGAAGTTGCGTGACTTCCGCTAGATGCTTTTAAAAATGTGTGCAGATCGAGCATGTGGCTATCGGTTTGCGAAGCTGCTGCAGCCAGTGGTGCATTTAACTTTGCCTTTTGACTTGGAATTGCATGAAAATTCCTCTCTGCCGCCTGGCAACTTTGTTCTAATGAACTGTGGGGCGTGTTTTAGGTTCAAATTACTGAGTGTTTTCCCCCGTCGGCTTTTATACGCGCGTCAATATGTCACCTTGCTGGGACCAATGGACCAGTTGGAATTATCTGTTGGTTCGAATTATGCGAGTTTGAATTAATGAGGTTCGACTGTAGCATGCTTCACTCCAATGTCACCATGTTGTAGCTGATAAAGTGTGTTCAAACTTTATAACTTTACACTTGATGTCCAGTCTTCCTAAACGCAACCTTCCTGTCACAAGATATGTTTCTTGGTCATGTATAACTTTTACACATATAAATTTCCTTGTCGACCAGAATTTTTTTTTATACTTTCTCATTGACTGGCTTGATACACGTGCATACTGCTGAAAATTTGCACCACCGTGCATGGATAGAGGAGATGACATGCCAGTTTGCAGGTGGGACGTCAACGTTGGAATGCACCATCTGTCTCTCATTTTATTTCATGGGTAGTGGGGAAATATTTTCATGTAGAATAGCAAGAAATGTAAGAGTGCAAGCAAAGTGTAAATTATCAAGAGAAAAAGAAAGAAGCCGACAAAAAGGAAAAGTGCAGACAAATTATTCTTATTGTGATGTCCCTAGCATTGTTTTTCCCTGCCTTCCGTTCACTTAAATTTCTTGTTTCTGCGTATGTATTGGTAAGAAGCTGCGTCTTAATAGTTCAATGAAAACTCCTGTTGCCAAAGCTGCAATGAAACTGTTGCCTTTCCTCTATCAAATTTGCAGCTGGCAGTGGTTGCAGCAGTGAAAATGGCGGCTGCTCACAGCTGTGCTTGTCTATTCCCGAGGGTCACTCGTGTGCTTGCGGGGATGGCTACTACCTGGCCACTGACGGCATTACGTGCCACCGTAAGACTGCATACACTCATTTCTGTCATAACTACAAACGAAAACATAGGACAAGAATTTACTGTACTTTGTGCATCTGAGTTAACTGTCATTAAGATGAATCTTGCAATAAGGCAAACAATTCAGGGACTGATGTGCAGTTTTTCATGGATTAAAAGCACTTCCTATGTGCAGTGTTTCTAGTAAAACCAAACAGCTTTGGCACTTTCTCGTCAGGGATAAGTATGAGCAAATGCCACAGAAACTTGTGGACTTAAGGAAATAATATTTTTTAAGTATGGCAAAGGAAAGGCCGTGAGGCATACGAGCCCCGTGGATCTTGTTTTAAGCCTTCTGATAGTTTTGGGCAAACACAGCTGTATTTAGTGCAGGAGTTCATCCACCTGGTGAAATTAAGAACAAAGGTGTTCTGCATTCGTGCACAGTTTAAAATTCTTTGCGAATGGTGAAAACATAACATTCCTAAGGGTAGCGTGCTTAGATGGAGCAGTAATGCAATTTTGTGTCATGTCATCTTAAGCTATGTCATCACGTAATGCTAGGCAATGTATACAACTGCCAAGATGTAATGTGTAATCGGGAAAGGTTACTTAACAGCACGTTCTCAGTTTATTTTCAATCAATCAATAATCAGTTGATTTTTATTCATTCACATTGAACTATACAAAATAAGGATATACAGAAGGAGGTCCCATAGTACAAACTATATTGGGACCTGTATGAAATAATAAACATGAGAGTATGTTTGCAAAAATGAGTAGCAAAATGACTACGATCACAAAATATAAATTCTTTATTCATTAGATACCCCACAGTGCCAAATAAGCAGATAAGCAAATGCACATATCAACAAATATAAATTTAGTTGCAGTAAGGTAAACTAGGTGCAAGTTCCGCCTCTTGTAAGGGTGCATTTGTATTAAATTTCGACATGAATCTTAGAAATTTGTTAGCAAACTCTTTGCCCTATTACTGCCAGAAAAGGGTTAGAAGCTGCCACCTCATGTCTGTAAAAATCGCAGGCCAAGACGCCTCTGTTAGGCTTGTCTGTTTTCTTATTCTTCCACTGTTTACATGAGATGATGGATCTTACCCTGCATTCTATTTTCTTCTTTTTTCTTTAAGGCTCTGCAAACTATACTGAGCCTTCACGGTGTCGTGAGGGTGAATTCGAGTGCAAAACCAACCAGCGGTGCATCGACAAACGCTATCTTTGTGATGGCGATAACGACTGTGGTGACAACTCTGATGAGGACTCTTCGCCATCTGGAATCTGTGGTGAGCCGAGTGTTCTTAGTTCTTTGGTGAGCTGAGTTTGAGCCAGGTGCAACTGGCGCCACCTAATGTTCGCAGTGGGGTAAACAAATTCTGCCACATGAGCACACAGGCCTGTGACGTACTTCTGCACGATCCACAGCGTGTGCTTGTATTCTTTCACGTGTCACACATCCTGCACGTTGTTGTCATCATTGCTGTTATTGTCGTCGGGTGGCGGAGATTTTCTAGAGGCCTGGTTTCGCCCGGAGTCTGCTAACACAAGCCCAGCTAATGGGCAGTGGTGGCTATGACGCTATAATTGCTAGCTGCACTTATCGGAGCTTGGCTGCCGTGGTGACGTTAAGAAGTTGGGGGTACCCTTGGGCCACCCGATTGCGCGCACGAGCTTCAACATTCATTTAAATTACCTTCTGGGCTATGTTAGCTGTTAAGATTTGGTGCATGATATGTGCATGCCCACGAAAATCGGTCCCGCAGGCTATCCAATATTCCCCAAAGGCACCTCAAGCGCTCATTCATTGAGCATGTAAATTGTGTTGTCAGTCCATGTCTTGGACATTGTGGCACGCTTTTGAGGACTCTCGCATAAGCATTCATGTCCGCAGGAACAGCTTTATTGCTTGTCTTTCGTCAGGGCAGTTTTCCTCCAATTGCTTCAGCAGGTGCAGAGTGGCCAAAAGCTCTATAAGTTTTGTTATTGTGGGTACAAACAAGCATTCACCTAGACTACATTCACGATGATATGACAGCTCGCAATCATTCACATCCGTGGTGGCAAGGAAAGGAAAGGAAAATTAAAGATTGGTATATTGGAATGCGCAATGTATCATTACTGAAAAACATTGCCCTTGCTTCAGAGCTAAGTTTTCAAAGGAGGTGGTGCAGGGAAGCACCCTGCCAGCGACATCACTGCACAAGTTACCGAAATAACAATCATAGGTCTGTAGGCATCACAAGTTCCCTCTGATTTGCCCTTAATTTTTTTTTTTTTGCCTTTTCCCATAATGAATTGGTGAATGGTCACATCATGGTGCATTGATGCTACAATGAGCACGACATGCTGCACCTGTGTTACTTTTATGTTGTGCTGAGGTACCTTTCCTCCTCCTAAGGTGCACAGTTTGAATGTCCGCGAGGCACGCAAGAGACCTTTTGCTTTTCTTTCTGTGCTTTATTTTTCCTTTCTTTTTTTAATTGCTGGGAGTCACGACGCATCCTTCATCTCTCAGTTATCAACATCGATATGTAGCATTGCCTTGTGCCTCAAAAGAGCCATCGTTTTCCCATATGTGCCGGGAAATAGTGATTAGTAATTGTTACATAGCACCCATAACCTTTGAATTAACTGAGCTGTTGCTGACTGTTGTCTCAAGTTATCCAGGAAAGTTTATATTAGAATATATGGGACAACAGAAATTTTTTAAAATAGGTGGAATCTCAATATAACCTAGGTGAAATCATCAAGCTTTTACGCTACATTAAATACAGAAATTGGATAGAGTTGGTACACAACGCACAAATGAATTGGCAACAAAACATTGGAGTCTTTTTGGATTTTGGACCTGACCTGGCATGGTAGTTTAGCAGCTAGGGTGTTGGCTTGCTCTGCTCAAGGTTGCAGGATTGAGTCCCGGCCACGGCGGCTGCATTTTGATGGGGGAAAATGAAAAAAAAACACTGTTTATCTAGTTTTATGTGCACATTAAAGAACCCCAGGTGGTCAGAGTTAATATGGAGTTCTCCACTATCACACGCCTCATAATTGCATTGTGATTTTGGCATGCAGAACCCTGTAAATTATTATTTGATGGTGGATCTGCAGTCGTATGGTGAGTGTTCTGGATAGTCTAATTCATTTATGAACTGACTTTGGTAGGGACTTTGATCGACCACTTCAGACTGCCCTTGCTGGTGAATACCATCTCTGCGTTCCCCGAAATAGTGATTCATGTCGTGCAGAGAAAGTGACCTGTCAGGAAGACCAGTTCCGGTGTGACGCCAACCGATGCATCTCCTTGCACTGGGTCTGCGATGGGGAACGTGACTGCGTGGATGGCTCAGATGAAGAGCCAACATCCAAGTGCAGAAGTAATCATCATTTGCTCATTATTTGTGTGCATGTAACAGACTGTAATATATTTTATTATTCCTGACGTATGTATAGGTCTGTTCACTCATGTCTTACTTTGTGTTACCTTGCACAGGTTATGTCGGAATGTAGTTGAATACAACTGCTTTTCTTGTATATTTTACTTGCACTCCATGTGCTGATAAATGGCATTATTCTGCAAGGCTGAAAACAGTACCGAGTATCATCAGCATAAGCTGATACATGAACAGGAAAAAGACTCATTGAATGCCTGTTATACATAATGGCATGGTAGCCGCAGTGCAAAAAATGGACATGAAGGCTCTAAGATGAACACAAGCACTTGCGTTCATTGTTTTGTGTGTGCGTGTATGGGTCAGAAGTTTAGTTATTTGTTGCCTGTGCTAAGTAGCTAGAAATTGTTCTATGAAAATCTTTTTGGTGTGTTATTCTTGTAGTAAATGAAAGGGTGTGAGGAGTGTGCAAGCGTGAACATTGTAGTGCTGAAGTAATTGAATATGTGCTATCTTTTGGCTTAACCTTATCATTACATATGCTCTAACGGATTCACTGTAGTCAAGGTTTAGCGGTACAAAAAAAAAAAAAAAAGCGAGAAATGAGTGCTACACTATGCATACTACACTATACTACACTATGCATTTGTGCATAGCTTCACGTCATGAGAGGACGCATGCTCTCATGCTGCAAAGCTATACACAAATGCATAGCTTTGTGAGATGCTGTGCACTGGACAAATTGATGCACGCTGTCTTTGTGTTCCTTTTCTTCTGCTTGCATGTGCAACAAACATGTGTGCCTGCCAGCCACAGTTTTGCCAGTGTAGCAGTGAGCTCAGGTCATGCGCGCAAGAGTAGAAGCGCTTGTGTGAATGCCAGAGATTGGGCATTGCATAGATGAAGCGGACAAGCACTGTTAGGAACCAGAACTAATGATGATGATATTTTTGTGATACGCGGCACGCTTCGTGCAAACAAGAAATGCTTCACATTTAAAAAGGAACATGTTCCTCTTTTCAGTTTCTTCGGTAGTGTAGTTAAGCTCTTGTAAAATCAAGTTACCTGTATAAACAAAGAATTTTTTAACTCCTGGGTACTTTATGAGCATTGCAACGTAAAATTTTTATAACAAGGTGACTTATGTAAAAATCTACAATGGAATCTTCTTGATACAATTCTGTGTAACACATTTTCCAAGATATGTTTTTTTTCTTGTTTTCCTTGCTAACGGTTATGGAGCAGTGTATTTTCATTTGAGTAATGCGATTGTATTTAGCTGAAACTGGACAACATGACTGCAGCAGCAGACTTTTACTGGACTTTCTACAAGTTGTAGCTTTAGATTACTTTATTTTATCTTAAATATGTTTCCAACTTCATTGCAAATGCTCGGTTGATCAGGAAAATGCAGTTTCTTTTTTTTTTTTTAGCTTCCAGTACTTCTTTAACAAAAACTGAAAAGAAAAGAAATTTAGCCCTGAATTGAGCAGCTATTTCAACATCGCATAGTAAAAGTGCAATGGCTGCAATTAGTGTAGCCTTAGGTGATGCTATTCTGCACGATGTATTTGGCTGGGTGCTATTGCTTGTCATCGCACGAACATATCCTACGTAGTTGGTCGCTAGATACTCCTATTTTCATATTTTTTTGGAATTTGCTTTGGATAGTATGATCTTCGTTTGATGTTTTCTTTTGTTGTTCCTGTGAATATCGTATCTATGAGGTCTTACTGTACTGTGAAGGTCATGAGGATATTGTTATAGAGCCGTTTTACTGTATGTTTTCCTAGACTTCATGGTGTCTCCATTCAAATTGCAGACACGACATGCAGTTCAGCGCAGTACACTTGCAAGGTGACTGGTAAATGCATACATCACAGTTGGACATGCGACTCTGATTTGGACTGTGGTGAAGGGGACACTTCAGATGAGCATGAGGGCTGTGGTAAGCGTTCTTTGCCTTTTCCTTTATTGTACCAATAGTAGGCCGCGTTCTTATTCAACTTCAAGAAATGTGGGGGGGGCCTTCAGATAATTTCAGCAAGTTTTAATAATGAGGATTAGAGGTATTTGACAATGCCCATTTTCATTTTCTTTCTTACAGAATGGCTGGTTAATTGTCCTATGTGGAAATTTAGAGGAGACGCTCCTCGAAAAAGATTTTTCTTTACGTCTTGGCCTAGGACTCTGAAATTTCTACCACTAGTAAATTTTGTGCTGCTTATTTAAAACCTGATTACTATTATTGTAAGTGCAACGGTTCTTGAGTTAGAAAAGCCATGATTTCAAAATAGAGGGTCTTTTGTGCCCACATCTTAGCTTAATAAATATTTTCACACATAGTTCCTATATGGCTCACTTTACTGCACATGGGCAGTAGTTTACCGAAAACTACCTAAAATTTGGAAACGACATGCTGCAATTGCCACATTTCCAACAAAAGAATAAGGGGTGCCCGTTGTATACTGCACATTTCCCTTACTGGCATTTCAAATTGCAAAACAAATATTCTGTAATATATATCAAAATTCTGTGTAGATATCAACATTCCATGTTGTCCAGAGATACCTTGCAACAGTTCAAGGTCTGACAATTTTTAATTGCCCGAAAGTTTGCGCGCAACACGTAGGTAGTCTCCACATGCTGTGCACAAACTTTCAGGCAGGCAGACTTTCTGGCACGTGGCACCGACTCTCTCATGCTGGTCGGCCTCATCCTCTCTGCGAATTTTCTTTGAGAACTGTGAAAAGAAACCTCTGGGAGCTGGCACTGGCTGTGTCGCGGTGATCGTCGCCGAATTCAGCCCCGCAAATCTGCCGAAGACTCTTTTGGTGGGCTGCACGAGCTCTGCCTCAGGGGTTAAAGGTCCCTGACGCTCCTCGGCTTGACATAGGAAGTTGCCAGACATGTCTCTGGCGAGCCGTATTACATGTGGTGATGTAGTAGCAGTATATTTTTACTACTCTTCTGTCACAGGTCAGAAATTGGCAGAGGATGCTTTCGATCTCCGACTGCCACGGGTCTTACTAAATGTGTTCGATTGCACTGGGTTGCAGTGCATCGGCGCCCCTCCTTGAAACAAATGAGCTCGTGTGTTGGTGGGTGATGCAACGTGCACTTTGACAGCGTTGTTGCTGGTAGATCTGCTATGAAGCTTGAACTGGCGGATCTGGAGAGATCACATGTCGCAGGCTCTTCTTGGCCTTCGTGGCTAATGACTACAGCAACAGCAAAAGGCATGGATTGCACGGTCTTCTGTATAATGACACTTACCTCGATGTATTTGGCCTCCTTAAGTAAGGCATTGCTCAACAATGGGAGAACGTATGCACAGTTGTGGAGTGAGGGTGTTGAAGTTGGTAGATCTGTCTCTTCGAGTTCTCAGAGGACATCCTGAACTGGCATTGTCATGGCAATTGCTGCATTACAAGCCTGTTGCTTTTTCGTTACAGTTAGTAATGTTTTCTAATACCATTTATGTGAGCTTATGTGATGTACATGTTCTAACATTGAATGTGCTAGAGTCTGCGTGCTGTTTCCCAAGTGTGAATGTGTACAGTAACCCCTTTGTGCGTTGCTTTTGCCATACATTTGACAAGTTGACATGGTTTGTGCATACATTAGTGCACCTCTGTACCAATGTTTTGGTGTGAGTCTCTTAACAGAATTAGGAAGAACAGCTGTGTACATCATATGCAAGGATAACAGGAAAAAATGAAATTAGGTTTTGTACCCATTACTTGTGGGCAGACAACTAAAGATGTATATGAAGCTTGAAACATCATTATTCCTTTTCGTCTGTGAACTTGGGGTTCTGCTTTGTCTTTGAACGAGCTATCTGATGTGACATTAATAAGTACCTCTGCCCATTGACATGCAGTCTACCCAGCATGTGATGTGACCGAGTTCCGATGCAGCAACCAGCGCTGTATTCCCCTCGAGTATGTGTGTGACGTGGATGACGATTGTCGAGACGGCTCAGATGAGAAGGACTGTGCAGCTGTGTCCTGTGATCGTGGCCACAGGTGTGGCACCGGCCACTGCATCTGGGACGCCCTTGTCTGTAACGGTGTCTGGGACTGCCAGGATGGCTCGGACGAAGCTAACTGCAGTATGCTGCTTTCTCTGTATCTTGTGTACATATTTGGGTTCTGCAGCTTACACAGTTCCTCAACTAACCATCATCTTTACAACCTTTTCTTCTTTAAATTAACTAACATGGCAACAGCAGCAACACTATGTACAGGCAAAATCTTAGCATGGAATTGTTACACTTAGTTGGAATTTCAGCAAATGATGCAGCATAGTATAACAAAAGCTTTATGTGAAGGTTACTTTAATATTAAGTTGTGCACGAATCAAGCATTCTTTTATGTTTTTTTATTCATAATTGCTGCTTATCACATTCGGGTACATGTACTCACAAATTTGCCTTTTCTGGCTTTATGGCAACCTCATAGAAGTTGACATTCAAAGAATACAAAATTTACAGCCTGTAGGTTTATTAGCTTTTTTTTAATAGAAAAAAAAAGCAAATTAAATAGGCTCTGGTCTTTTCTCATTTCTGACAGCGGGAAGTCGCAACAGCACGAATTGCCACAAAGATCAGTTTGGCTGTGGGGACGGCCAGTGCGTGCCAAAAAGCTGGCATTGTGATGGAAAACATGACTGCCTTGACGGTAGTGATGAGAAAGGATGCGGTGAGTGACATTGACTCTGAGAAGCTTCTATGCGGTAATGGTGTAATAGACTATTTCTGTCATTATAGAGAAGGATAGTTTCCCAATGCTTCAATGCTGCAGTTGTGGGGGCATGCTTGGAATGAGTACGTGGAGCTGTCACAGCCATTGGCAGGAAAGCATAACTGGGAACTGATGTAACCACAGCATGAGAGATATATTGTGTTTTCTGTGTAGCTGAGGATGTGGGTTGCTGTTGTGGAATCCCATTACCTGATTTGATGATGAGTTTCTTTTTTCTGTTGTGTGATAATTCAAACTAACAATTGAACACAATATTGTAAAATAGTCACTAAAAATTTGCACATTTTTGGGGGACTGGGCACCAGGGGGGGGGGGGGGGGGGCATTTTACTATCCAATTTCCGATGCTGTCTGAAAGCTGAGCTTGTACTTTTGCTTGATTTTTTGGAGAAGAAAGCTGATATTGCATATACGTGATTCAAGCAGCTATTAGGCTGCACTCACAACCTTTGTCACGTCACAATTCATTTTGTTTTAAAACGGAAAGGCGGGCTAGTTGGTTTGGCTGCATAATGAAACTTTTGCGCACACAAGACGAAGCCACAACGAAGAAGCACACAAGGACTAGCGCAGCGCTAGTCCTTGTGTGCTTCTTCTTCGTTGTGGCTTCGTCTTGTGTGCGCAAAAGTTTCATTATTCATTTTGTTTGTGTCTGCTTCATTGCTGGAATAACCATGCCCAAGTAAAATAATCTTCAGTGCACTGCTACGAGTATCCCGAAATCATACTCTATTGTCACTGATTGGTTCGCAGCTTTGGCACTGCAATGGGGACGGGGGGCAGAGAGTTGTTCAATGAGTGCCTTCAAAAAAAGTCAATTTTCCTTGGTGTTGCAGTCTCTTTTAATTGGCAGTTTGAATGCACCATTAGAATAGGCCCATTAGAAAACTGTAAGGGTAACTTTTCTGCCATGCACTTCTCCTGCCTAACGGCATCCTAGTTGATTCCGCGAACAGTGTGTACAAGCACAGATTGCCTGTACTTTAACATGAACAATGTAGATTCAGTTGCTGTGATATGAAACTGCACAAAATACAAACACTGCTACGGCCGCGTATACAGTGGAACCCCAGTTTTACATCCCCCAGTTTTACAACGACCCGCATTTCACGACGGATTAGTCCGGTCCCGGCGAAAGCTCCATAGACACAATGCATTAAAAACCTCAATTATGCAATGCGATCTTACGCTGAACCCACGTTGCATAACGATCCATGCAAAGCAGGGTGACCAAACGGCGAAGAAAAGGGAAGTGCCTGCAGGCGTCTTTTGTCGCACCGGCTCTTTGTCACCCCTCCGCATGCCAAGCGCTCATGAAACCGGTTCGTTTCGGCTTTCCGCTGCTGTTCGTTCGTCTTCCCCTGGCCCTCCGAGCGGCCGCCGGCGCCACGAGTAGCAGCATAGAGTGGTGCGATTGTTGTCTTCTCCCATTCCTTTCATCCTTTCCGACCAACCATCTCTCTCCCGCTCTCCTGCGACCTCCCTCCCTATGATAACGAAAAGCGAAGCAGCACGCACAAAGGCAGACGTCGCGGCGACAACCACGAAGCAGGAGCTAACCCTAACCGTAGCAGACGACGCACGGAGCAGCCGCCGGAGAAGGCCACCGCGTCATCACACGAAGCAGCCAGTAGCGGCCGCACGTTCCCTCACACTCTCAAGGAGCGCACGCCTGGCGCAATCGCAGCTTCACATCCAAGCGCGGGATACTCGAATTCCCCCTCGAGCACCCCAGTCATGCGCGAACCATGCTTTCACCACGCCACTGCCACTCCCGCCGTCGGCGCTAGAAAAAAGCACATGACTTTAAAACAAAACTAAAATGCCGCCTGTCGGTTGAATGGCGCGTGAACGGCGCTCGCTTGAAGTTGTGCTGTTTTGGAGCGTGTTTGAGTGGCACAGCAGCTGCCACTGCTCGTAATATATTTGATATGAAGTAGTTTTAGGACGAATTAGACGCTGAAAATTACAGGAGGGGCAGTTTGACACATACAGTGCAAATATGTGGTTTTCCAAAAAGCGTGTTTTTCGCGATTTTTTTACTTTCAAAGGCCACGTCCCCCCTTAAGTGCACGCCATGTTTCGCTACGGCTGTTGCGAATCATATCAGTGGATTGCGGTGAACTCAAGGGCATCATTTTTTCTGTTCGGATTTTACGCCGCTTTTTCGCGGTCCTGAGAACGTCGCATAATCGGGGTTCCACTGTGCATTGGAATCAAGACATGCACCACCATTATTAGTTGTACAGACGCACAGTGCAGAGAAGCGCACCTTTGAATAAAAGAAAATTTTATTTACCACAGTATAGTAAATGTTCTTGCTTTCTTCTCGCAGGCAATGTAAACTGCTCTTCGAATGAATTCCTTTGCGAGAACCGACAGGAGTGCATTCCAGCTCAGTTTGTTTGTGACAGTGATCACGACTGCATGGACAACTCTGACGAAAAGAACTGCAGTGAGTGCATTTTCTGTGTCGAGGGAAGAACTTTCAGTATGTGAGAAGGATTGTGTGTTTATGGAATTTGTGCTGAAGAATGAATGTCATGTCTGGATTATTACTTCTAGATTCTCCTCATACAGGCATTATCCATTTTGATGTCTCCCATAAAATTTCTCTAAGGCTATATAAGGTTATTAGCAATGTCCGAACATTGCACTTACGTTTCTGCATTCTCTTTTATTTTGTCGCTTTTTTAGAAGCGCCACCATTTCGATCTTTTGTGCCTTCTGATTTGCTTATTATGCCTCTTTTAGACAGCACTTCCATTTTACAATCCTGTTAGTCAGAAGTTTCGGGATTGCTCTGTGCATGATGGTTCACCAGGCAAGGTGCAATATTATTTGATGGTTCAGGCCAGAGTACTGTAATAATGATTGCATAAATTGGGCATTTCAGTACAATGCTTATGCATAAATTGTGTTCGGTTTGCTTGTTCCTTACTGTCAAAGAATACGAAACACCAGATAAAATGTAAAGGAGCTTTACGTTTTGCAAAATTGGTAACGGCAAGCAACAAACCACAGGTACATGTTACAGGGTTGCTTCTTTTTGCTCATTTGAACAATTGAAGTGCAAGCGGAGATCAGAAGGCCCTCCTTATGCCTTGTGTGAACACACCTACTTTTCAGCATCTGTGTCTCACCTTAAATGTCCCAAGCCCAGCCACACCTGCGACAACAACACCCGCTGCATAGAGGTCACACGGCTATGTGACAAGGTCCCGGATTGCAAGGATGGCTCAGACGAGGGTGGCCTCTGTGGTGAGCACACATGCTCTGCTTCATATTTTGCTAAAAGAACTATAATGGGCTTTTACAAAATATTCGATTTTAGATAATATGTATAGCTGGTGTCGCATAAATACTTGCAATCAAAAATGCCAGAAATTATTGCGAGATTAACATTTACAGTGAGCAGTAGTTGGAGCGGCCCTTGGAGCAGAGTGTAGCTGATTGTTCTGTATCAATGCAGTAACAATTTCTCTGACACTGCTCAAACAGTTCTGTATAGCTTGCAGTGTACAGACTTGGTAGACACTTCATATGTATTGCCCTAGTTTGAATCCACAGTAGTAGTGAGCAGGGATGTGTTAGGATAAAGTCAAGAGTATCATAAGCCTTTATAAAAAGGATTTAATATGGTCTGTTTTAAACATTTGGCTGGTATGTTCTTTTCAGTATGTGTAGAAATTGCGATTGAGTTAAAATTATTAGTATTTATGTTTAATTTAGAAGTAGGGGTGTGCAAATAGTATTCGAAATTTCAAATAATTTTTGAGTAGTGTTTGCTATTTGAAGCGTGTAATTATGGGAAAAAAATATGCTACAAGTGGCCCATTGCTGCATGTAGTATGCTTCGCCGCATAACACTCGTGTGCTGCGGCGAAGCGAACGCTTGTGTACTGCAGGAAAGCTAACACTTGTGTATTGCATTGAAGTTAGCTCAGCTTTGGGTTGCACAGTTCTCTGTTGGACTATTCTTGAAGACTTTGGAGTGACACTGTGGGAGTATAGAAGTCATGCAATAAATTTTTTTGCCCATGTTTAGCAGCACATTTCTCCATAATTTGGCATGTTATTATTAAAAAATATTACAAAATTCGAAAAATATTTGATTTGACTCGCATTTGAACAAAAGTATTTGAATTCGCTTCGCATTCAAAATTTTGCTATTCACACAGCTCTATTTAAAAGTAATTTTGCTTTCTGGATGAACACATGGACACTGCTTGGCTGTTTAAGTGTAAATATACTAACAAGCATCAACAAGCAAAGTGGGCCTTTCAGTAGAGCTCTGCAAATACCAAAATTTTGAGTGCGAAGCAAGTTCAAATATTAATGTAGAGTGGAAATCAAATAACACTTAAATATTTTTAATATTACCATGTTAGATTACAGAGAAGTATACTGCTTAACTTGGGCAAAATGTTATTGCATAACTAGCGTACTCCCACAGTGTCATGCCTAGAAAAAGTCAAGCCCAAATAACAGTCGAACAACTGTGTGTATGCTAGAGTTAACTTCGCCGGACAGTGGGGAGAGGCTCAAGGAGCAGGCGAAGGGAGTCTGCACAAAGCGAGATGGGGGGCTAGCCAGCGCGTCCTTGCAGCTGTCGGTGAAGCGGGTATTCGCGGTTGTCTCCGATGCCGTCTTAGACATGGCAGTTTTCTTTGCACTGTATCATGTTGACGTGTATGACCCTGTCCAGCGGTGCTAGTTTTGTGGTTGGTTTTCACGTCCTGTTTGAATCTTTAATCATGTGACATAAAGACAGCCCAAGTTTTTCGTGTTTAGGTAGCCCAAGAAAGACTATTGTCTTTAATAACTGCAACATTTGTGAACATCTGAAGTTTCTAATATGAGCAGGGTATTATCCCTATATAAAGCATAATCAATTTGAAAAATGCATATTTGAATGTTCCTGAAAAGAGCATTGAATATGCAGATGATTTGTGCTAAGTGTGATTTATTCAGGGGAACATTATTAATATTAGGCTTGTGTGATTATTTGAATCAGTTTTACAGTACTCTAGTTCACTTCGACACAGATGTAATTTCCAAAATTTCAAAGTATTCAAAATGAACGAGATGCATCTTTCCACATACAGCATGCTTGTAAAGGTGATTTCACTGCAGCATCTGGATGCTATGCCGTGAAACTGCCTTTACAGATGAAATCTGCACTGTCTTGAAGACATATTTCATAGTGAAATGTGCTTATTACATGCACCCAGATTACGGCTTTATAAAGTTTTGGAGTGAGTTACGTAGGTTTATATTGGTTAAATATTGTAAACCTCAAAAAGTGTGCAGCTTATTTTACCGTTTATAACTTGCTGCTATTAAATATCCTGCTACTGTATCCTAACTCACTTGTATTAATTACAATTCACAGCAACATTGCCTCGAACCAAGAAATGTGATAGCTGCACAAGCCTCGTTTTCACATTCCTGTTTTATGTTTTGGTAGCTCTTAGAAGGAGCAAATTTTACTGAATGTAAAATTTTCTCCTGGAATGTAAAATAATATCTGCAGGTTAAAGCACTTTCTCTTACTGCATGTCACATTCTGTGACGTTAAGGTAAGCTGAGCCTCTCAGTAATGATGCCTGAACAATATTCAGTGTTTGTAGATAAAGAAGGCTATACGTGAGCATTACTTTGCATCCTAGCACAGCACTTTCAAGTGCCCTTATATACCTGTCAATGCTCATGAACTCCATTGATGCAAAGAGGTCGCTCAGTTGTTATGGTGACATTGTGTCCTATAAGTGTCATAACCATCATGTGATGCTCTGCCAGGACAGTTCCCTTCAGTTCTTTTAAACAATGCAGGTGTGTTTGGAGGCTCAAACTGTGATAAACAAAGCGTTGCATGCACGTCATGCCTGTTCAGTGTTGCTACAGAATTTTGTTGATGGTTCTATCTGGACTTGCCGAATTTCGCAATTTTCACCACATGAAGCACAGTGTGCGCTGGAGAGTTGGGGCATAAAACATCTTTCCTGCAGATCATTACTGTTGGTAGTGGGTTTATCAGTGGCATGAATGAGTCACTAAACATCAATATTGGGACTGACACTATGTGGACGCATACATGTTTTACATTAAGTGTTTTGTATTTTTCAGATGAAGGCATGTGCACTCCTAACGACTGTGAAGACTTCTGTCGGCCAACACCATATGGCAAAACGTGCTACTGTAGGGATGGTTTACAGCTTGCCATCAATGGCAGGTCATGCACAGGTATTATATACTTGATACTACCATTTAGTACTAATGTTCCAAATAAATAATGCTCATGAGATGCACCAACATTGCACACTCTTTTTGCAATACAGAAAGGTATTTGTGTTTTATATTCTAAGGATGTGGGGTTTCATAAAATGCACAAATGATGACGAAAGGAACACGTATTACAGGACTGCCACCGTCGTATGCTTTGTGTTCTTTTCATATTTGTCTTTACTTGTTTTATGAATACTATCAAGTTGAACCAACTCACCCAAATCAAGGTTACAGAGTATTCATAGGTTCCTTGGTGTAACTCTAATGACAAATTTAAGATTGCAAGCATGTCAAAATGATCTACGATAATGTCTGCTATGAACGTGAACCAGTGCCAAAAATTCAAATTGACAGCGTACAAAACTTTGGTTGGGCCCACACTTGAATATGCATCAGTTGTCTGGTTACCCAACCTCAAACACGACATAGTCATGTTAAAATCTGCCAAAGGAAAGAAGAAGAAGGGGAATCTTGTTTATTTTTCATCGCTGTTACTGGCAATGCTTGCTTGCTTTGCTTGCACTTATTTTAAAATTTTAGTCTTTTGAGCATTAGTGCACTTGTGATGAATGAATGAATCGTGTTATCCGTCTGCATAAGATAGTTCACACCGCTTCAGGTGTTCTGATGCCTATTTCTTTTGTTGAAACTTTGGCAAGCTCTAGTCGATGGTCTGATCTTCTGAATATTGTGTCCTTCAGGCTGAATATTGATTGTTTTAAGTTCTCTTTCTTTCCCCTGATGGTGAATGTATGGAATGAACTTGATGGGTCTCTGTGCAGACTGTGCTGAGCATTTTGAAAAGAATTGTGTAATCATATATTTTGTTAAGGTTTTGTTGTATTTTGTTGAATTATATTTTTTCGTAGTGACGTCTGTACGCACTCCTGATATGTCACAGAAACTGAGACAGCAGTATTTGTAAATAAAAAGAAAAAGGCATATTTAAAGGTTTTTGTGGTTATATATCCCAGCACTCTGCATGTTTTGCGTCGTCAGCAGTGTCTACAAAGCTGATGGGACCAACAGTAGCTGCAAGTTCAGCATGAAAAATGAAATCGCGGTGATTTGTGTTTTGCAAGTCCTCTTTTGTCTTCTTTTTTTTCCCCTGGAGATTCTGGACAGATGTGAGAGTGGGGAGGAGGGAAGGAGGTGGTAAGGCAAAGGTTATGTAATTTTAGACTACTTATCTGCTGCAATGTACCATAGAGAGAAGTTCACTTTAAAGCTAGCTTTTTTCTACAGGCCTTATTACATGACTCTGTAAAACACGTTAACACAGGCTGTGTAACATGACTGTGTGGTTACTTCTGTTTGTTTTCAGACAAGAAGCCATGCTCCCAATGGGGCATATGCAGCCAGAAATGCTTTCAGCTGAAGCACTCACACAAGTGCACATGTGAAAAGGGCTATGAGCTTGCCTCAGACATGTTTACCTGCAAAAGCACTGGTAAGGGACTCAGGGCACCTTTGGAGCATGTGTTGCTTCTCTTTTTCTCTTGGTGAATTGGATAGTAAGGCATATTTAGGCCTACTTGTTTGTCTTTAGTATGGTAGGCTGGATCTGTTGAATGAAGAATTACTTGTGTGCGGGCTTTGTGTCACCTTGGTCAGGGTGCGACTTTTGGCACAGGAATTAAATGTTATCTACTTAAGATAGACGTATACGGTCAAATCAAGATGCTGCCGAGCTAACCTCACGAAATTGTTTTGTCTCACAAAATAAACCTGTCAGTGTTGTGACCAAAGTGGAGGCTTTTATGTACACAGGGCTTATTCCAGTATAACTGTTCCATATTTATATAAAAATGCAGCAGGTAATTTGGCTGCTAGTGTTACATTTCTTGAGAATTTGCAGTTTTTGAATTTTGTGCCTGCCTCATCATTAAGATCAACCGCAACAGTACCTTAACCACTTGAGCGATGCATAGTTTCAGAGAGGATGCACATAGAAAAAACTTAAATTAAATGGTGTACAGCTCATGTGAAAAATCTTAATTTTTGAGCAAGTAAGGCTGCATCATGACAACCTATCAAAACCAGACATATTTTATGTTGAATCTCCATTAAGCTTTGCCATTACTACTTACTTGCCAGAAAGGTTAGACTTATGCACTTATTTCTGGCTTGATCTCCAAGATATCACCTGTGACTGGGCTTGCAACATTGAAAGTAGCGGTGTGCAAATATTAAAAATTTTGAATAATTTTTTAGTAATGTTTGCTATTTGATTTGATTTGCACTCAACTTTTACTGTTCAAACTATTTAAAGTTGATAATTAAGAAGCAAAATATGCTGTCTTATGACAAGTAGCCCGTTCTGGCAAGTAGTGCGCATCACCGCATAACAACTGTGTACTGCTGCAAAGTTAATGTCTGTTTACTGCGACGACGCTAGCACTCGTGTACTGCGGCGGAACTCACATTGTGTACTGCAGCAAAGTTAACACTCATGTTCTGCAGTGAAGCTGATGTGCACCATGACAAAGCTAGCACCTGTGTACTGTGGCAAAGTTAGCACCCGTGTTGTGCAGGGAATTTAACACAGGTGTACTGCGGCGAAGCTAACACTAGGGCATTGCGGCAAAGTTAGCTTGTTGTTGCGCAGCTCTCTGTTGGAGTGTTCTTTAGGACTTTGGAATGCAACTGTAGGGGTACATTGGCCATGCAAAAATGCTTTGACCCATGTTTAGCAGTACATTTCTCCACAGTTTGACATGGTAAATATTAGAAAATTGTTCAAAATATATTTGATTTGACTCACACTCAAACATTAATATCTGAATTCGCTTTGCGCTCAAAATTTTGCTGTTCGCACAGCTCTGATTGAAAACTGACTTGCACCAGGTCTAAACATCAGGAGCATGCGTTGTGTACTTATGTGCTGTTCAAAGGCTTAAAGGAAAAGCAATAGTATCTCTGCAACTTTGCTAAAATTGCTCCAATGGGTACATACTACTCACTTATAACTATATTAAAGGGTCCCTGAAACTTTTTTTGTTTTGTGTCACTGATTAAGTAACACAATTGGGAAATAATTCACACCATAAATAAAGCGAAGCACCTTGCGCTAAGGCTGCTATGGGCTTATTTATGTCGCCTTCCTCCTTACCACTGCTGTTCCTCCTCAGCTCGATCAGCTGTGGAATGCACACAAGCGACGACTGCGCCTCCCATGGCAGCTGCTGTGCTGAGCCCTCCGTAGCGACATCGCACCACAACATTTCTGCTAAGGCCGCTGACGTCAGCAGTGCTAGCCTCTGTAATAGTGCTCCGGTGACTCGTGTGTTCGCCACAAGATGCCGTGACGATACCGTTGGCTGGCCCTTCGGTGTTTGTGACGTCTCATAGCTTGCGCTTCGTGGCACCCATCGCATGTCCCGTGGGGAGGGGCGGTTGTAAAAGCTTTGAGTCGAGTCGCGTCACTCTTTCACGACGTGCGCATTTAAAACTTTGTAGTAAATTACACCCTTAACGCAGAGTACTGATACTGTTATGCTAATGATCAGAAGGACTCGAGCTATCGGTGCAAAGCATTTTTACAAAATTACCAAAACCGTTTCAGGGTCCCTTTAAAGCCATTCCCCTTTCCCATTCCTGTAGCGTAGGGTAGCCAAATGGATGCCTTTCAGATTAATCTTCCTGCCTTCTCTTTTCTTCATCCTTCCTCCTCCGTGAAGTCATTAACTGTGCACTGTTGATGACTGGATATGTTCAATTTCTACAGACCCAGCGACGCCTTATGTCATCTTCTCCAATCGGCATGAGCTGAGGAGCATAGATTTGAATACCATGTCTCTGCGTGCGCTGATTACGGGCCTCAAGAACACCATTGCTCTGGACTTCTACCACTCAGACTCTGGTGACATGCTTTATTGGACAGATGTGGTGGATGACAAGATCTACAGGGGCTCGATCATTTCAGGAAGTGAGTAAATCTGTCCTATTGATGTTTGATTAGTGTTGAGAATTTTGAAGAGTTTTCTTTAATGCTCAGATGTATAAGGCACACATGCATTGTAATGAGCATTCACCATACCTGTAAGATAATGTATGGAAATTTTAAGATAATGCAGGAAATTAAGTAAGAAAAAAGTGATCACTGCTGGGAGGCATTAAGGTGACCATTGTTCTCAACACTTACCACTGAAAGACGGTGTGCGAGTCATGCTTTGAAGGTGGTTGACTAGCATCTGTGGCATTACCTGATCCACTAGACCGATGTTATGTAGCCTTGAATGGTTGGGCAGTGCACTACGGTTAATTCTCAATATAATGAAGTCAGTAAAATCAGCAATTTACTTTGTTATATCAATGTTATATCAAAACATTACTAAATCAAAATTCAGACTTTTATGCAAAATATAGTTGCTAAAGTATTCTCTTTTGCATGAAAATACCGCAAGAATGTTCAAATAATATAGCAGTACAATAAAATCTAGCTTCTGTAACGTTTACAAAAAATTTTATGTTGAACTGGGATTTCCAGCGGCAACATGTTAACGCACCATCAAAGTCCTCGTCACATCAGCCATGTGTCATGTGTGAAAGTTAAAGGAAGCAGGCCCAATGCGCTGTGATAAGTTAGCCTATCATGCCGATTCCGCGAAAAGGGGCC
Organism: Hyalomma asiaticum; assembly: GCA_013339685.2. NCBI lineage: Eukaryota > Metazoa > Arthropoda > Arachnida > Ixodida > Ixodidae > Hyalomma > Hyalomma asiaticum. Next base: position 105,512,071 of record CM023482.1, read on the forward strand.
GCTGAAGCCAATACTTCCACATTCACTGAACCGCTAGCTGTCAACTTAGTACGACAAACACACATCAGTTCACGATGGCTGTATTTTCTGTTTCGCGACATCACACATGAAAAATTTAACAAGACCCGGTACGATGCCACGAATTTCTGTTGTCACTATGCATTAGTTGAACAAGTATCGTAAGTTGCAGAATGGCTACATAATTTTATAGAGTTGGTAGCAGCACAGTGGATGACTGCGAGCAGGTAAGAAAAACTATTTGCAGTAAAAACATCTATTACTCCCGATTTCCTTCGTTGGGAATGTATCCTGTTCTTCCGAAAGTCTAAACAAGCATCTTTCTTGTTATGAGTCATGAAAAATTGGCAGTGCGATGTCCAGAAATAAGCGGTGACATCTTTCTTTCTCACCGATTTTGAGCGCTTGCTAGTTATAAACCTCATCAGAGACTCCCGTACAATCACAGTCTCTCGCAAGATAAGTGAGAGGCTGCTGCTGCTACTAGCGCTTTTGTGGCTACACATGCAATCACTTGGCACTCAGCGATAAGAAAACACCAAATTGGCCACTTATGCATGACGCGTAATACAGAACCACACTGCCTGCAGAGTGGGCACGGCACGCACCACAACGTGCGAGGCCAGCGCAGTCGTTCACATGCATGCTGTCTCCGCCCACACTGGTGGTGAGAAGGCAAGCATTCAGGCTCCCCCTTTACCCCTGACCAGCTGCTCCACATTGGCAGATGCGGCACGCAGTCTAAGATGCATTCGAAAAGGCACGATGTGCAATTCGCTCATTATACCACTGTGATCTTGAAAAACTTGAAATTGTCAGCTCGGTCTTCCTCTGGGGCTGCAGTAGTACTTCATTATATTGAAATTGAGGATTAATACGCCTCGTTATATGGAGGTAAAAAATACATAGTGTTCTATGAACATCACATCGTAAAAAATCTAACACTTTCTTATATCGCAGGTTAAACGTGCATAGAATGGTTGACAGCTAGACGCATAAATGTGCTGGACCAAAAGTCTTTTTTTGAGATGATATTGATAACTGCTGTGATGATGTTTTTCATGTAGTATCTTGCTAGGAGGATTTCGTTTCTTTTTCTTTTCTTTTTTTTTTAAGCATGTGATAGTGTAGTGATCTCTTGCCTTGCTTCGTATGCTATAGTTGCCATTTCCCAGCATTATTTAAATGTACCTCCCCATCAGTTATGTAATTTTGGCACTTGTTTTGTGCTTTTCTTTGGTAGACAGTTCCGGCATTGGATTGAAGTTAAATTAAGACAGTTTCAGTGTAATAATGATAACAAGCAGCAAATACTGGGTAACATTAGTTAATGTTAAACGAGCGTTTGTAGTATGCATGCAAATAACACAGTAGTTTTACAACCTAGTGAGACCCACTGTCAGATGCACTGTCTTTGGGATCAGCCAATATTGTCTGTTGGCATATGCAAAGGAACTCTAGGATCCGAGTCAGACAAGTTCTGTGAACTCTTTATCTTGTGCTGAAGGAAGTTGGATAGCCCTTGCATATTTATCTTGGCACACTCGTGTTAGCTTTGCAAGGTTATAAGTAAGCTCATGAGAGGAATGTTGAGTGCTTCATTGCTTATGTTTTCATTCTTTTTTTCCTTCTCACTTTACATCTAAGGCCTCTCAAGTATTGAAGTGGTTGTGGAGACTGGTCTAGCAACAGCCGAAGGCCTTGCTGTAGATTGGATAGGGGAGAATCTGTATTGGGTGGAAAGCAACCTTGACCAGATTGAAGTGGCCAAACTGAATGGCAGTTTCCGAAGGACTCTGGTTGCGGGAAATATGGAAAGTCCCCGAGCCATTGTGCTCGATCCTAGATATGGGTGAGTTGTTGTGCTTTTGTCAGTGACATATGGTACAGTAAAAGTCCGTTAATTCGACGCTGGTGGTACTGCGAAAAAAATTGTTAAATTATCCAATTGCTGAAATATCAAGTGCACAACAAAAAACATGAAATTTTTCCCTAGCTTAACATACCTTTAGTTGCCAAAGAATTTTGTAATCTTCGTCTGTTTCTTTGGGGGGGCGAACTTGAGCGGCGACAATAGCTCTAGTAGCTGTTAGATGCTCTGCAGCACACGCATCATGTAGCAATTTCTCACAAAAGTCCTCCAGCACGGACAGTGCTATGCAGCTTTTTTTACTGTGCGTTTCGGTGCTTGGGGCACTTGGTCTCATTCATCACCAGCCGAGGAATCATGGTTGTTGGCGCCTATCACGTCCTGAATTATTTCTTCCTCGGTCAGCTGCAGCAACGGTGACATCATCAATGGATACGTAATCGGCGAGTAGCATGGCAGAAGGCAAGACGTTATTGAAACAGGGGTCGTCTTCTGTGGTTGCGGTTGCATCAGGTGTTTCAATTGGCAGTTCTTCTTGACAAACCATGACCCTGCGGTTGGCCTACGTGGCATATTTTTTCTTTTTTAAGCTGTGCAGTACCCTTGCTCCTGGCAGCTTTTTTTTTTCCTCTTTGCTTTCTTCGCATCAACCAGGCGAGCTCGCATGCTGTGATGCTATAGGTTTAACCAGTGCACGCCTAAATTTTGCCAAATTAACGGGAGTCCTGTTCATAGACTCCTGTATATAATTGTAGGGACCACATGCACGTCATGTTAACAGATCTTCCTAATTAAGGGGGTCAAAATTAACGAGCTTTCACTGTATGAACGTTGGCATGTTTATTTGAGACTATTTGTAAGTTTGGCATAGTTTTGACATGCATTGGCTTCTTTACTCCAGGTTAATGTTCTGGACTGACTGGGACAAGGAAGCACCACGCATTGAGCAGGCATCCATGAGTGGCGATGGTCGGCGTGTGGTGCTGCGCATTGATGAAGTCACTCAGGGCGGGGCATGGCCCAACGGGCTCACGTTGGACTTCGTAGCACTGCGCATCTACTGGATTGATGCCCGATCTGACTCTGTGCACACATCACGCTATGATGGTTCAGACTACCACGAAATACTGCGAGGCCATGAGACACTCTCGCACCCATTTGCCATTACCCTGTTTGGCAACTATGTTTACTGGACTGACTGGAGGACCAACTCTGTCATACGAGTGAGGGTCTTACTTTGGCTTGTTCCTTTTCCACATAAAAAGCAAATGCTGAGACAGGCTGGTGTAGTTTAGTGTCATTATTGGAGCTGTGCAAATAGTAAAATTTTGAGTGTGAATCGAATCGAATATTGAATAATTTTCTAATAGTTCTTGAATAATACTATTCAGAAATGTACTGTTAAACATGGGCAAAGAATTTGTTACGTGACCATTACATTCCCACAGTGTCATTCCAAAGTCCTGAAGAACAGTCTAACAGAACTGTGCAACAGAAGGCTGAGCTAACTTCGCCGCAGTGCGGAAGTGTTAGCTTTGCCGCAGTACACGAATGGTAACTTCGCCGCAGTACACGGGTGTTATGCGGCGAAGCGCACTACTTGCAGGAATGGGCCACTTGTCACAAAACAGTGCATATTTTTTCCCTTAATTACCAACTTCGAATACTTTGAATAGTAAAAGTTCAGTGCTAATCGAATCAAATAGCAAATGCTATTCGAAAATTATTCAAAATTTTGGATATTCGCACACCCCTAGTCATTATCCTAAAAAGACTTGTCCAAGCTCAGAAAATTGCTATTGAAGGTAGCAAATGGTTCACAGATATAGATATAGAAAGGTCATGAATAGTGAAAGGTCATCCTAAAGACATTCTGTAACATTGTGAGCACATTGTTGGATTATTCCTAGAAAAAAGTAGACGAAGGAGCACTAATTGTTTAGTTTGTCGGTATGGTTCTCTTTACTGTCCTTTACTGTTTGGGCTTTTTAGGTCATTTGTGAAGGTCAATGAGCAAGGCTTTCAGGAATGTTACACCCTGCTTGAATAGTCTTTAGACCGACTTGACTGGCACGTAAAGGTCTTTGTAGATGCCTTTATATGCTTCTTTAAGGCAGACTTCCACTAGTCTTTTGCCATATTGTAATTAGGAATGCACAAATATTTAACTTTCAAATTTTGTTTTTTTTTATTTGCACCCAGCTTTTACTATTCGAAGTCATTGAATTTTATAATGAAATGGCAAAATATGCTTTTGTGTTGTGATAAGTGGCCCATTCCCGCATGTAGTACGCTTCGCATAACACTTGTGTACTGCAGTGAAGCTAACATTTGTATGCTGTGGTAAAGCTTGCTTATGCATCTGCACAGTCCTCCGTAGGGCTGTTATTGGATTTGACTCGCTTCTTTTTCTGGGAACAACATTGTGGGAGTACGCTAGTCATGCTGCAGATTTGTTTTTCATCCATGTTTAACAGCAAATTTTGTGTGTCATTTAACATGAAATTGTTTTAAAAAATTGCGGGACCCTTAAGCTTGGCCTTAAGAGTTGAACGTGATATTGATGTCTGGTCCCATTCTCATCATGTTCTCTTCCGCTTGCCATGCTCTTCAGTCGCCTAGCCCTATAATTGTCATGAAACCACTTGGAAGAAAGCGTGAGTTACTTGCGTTACTGCATGGCCTCCCTCGTCATGTTGTGCCATTTTACCTAGATGCACCATCAAACGTCGCCGATGAAGATGACACCATTATAACTGAGACTTAGCCAGTTGGCAGTGGCTCATCTTGAGGTGGGTACAGCCCTACACAAAACACGCACAAAGAAGAAGGCACACCTGCGCATCTTCGTCTTTGTCCATGTTTCGTGTAGCGCTGCAACCACTTCAAGATGAAGGTCGGAGGATATATGCGGGATGGCCGAGCACATAGCACATCGTGCTGAGGAGCAAGGGGTCCCAAGTTCAATTTTCCAGTCGCTGAAAATTTTTTCTTATTTCTTTATTTGCATCTACCTCTAATTTTTGCTCACAGACAACGCTAATTTTTCACTCACAAACAACGACACCGATGCCAACACCGATACTGAAATTTCTGCAAAACAAACTCTTTAACGCTATCATGTTAAATTATTTGAATAATATGAAATATGTTGTATTTGTTCTCAAACATTATTATTTTAATTAACTTTGCACCTCAAATTTTGCTATTTGCATAGCTGTAATTAAAATAGACAGGGAATGAGAAGGTATCATGTATGCACTGAATGTAATGTTGCGTACAAAATTACGTTGAACTGTTTAGTGGCTGCCATAATAAGCTTATGTGTGCTCTTGCACTGCTACTTTATTGTTTGCCATTGTTTCAATGACGGGCTTGGTGAGTGTGAAAGGCTTGACAGGTGTGAAAGAAGTTAACTTCTACAGGCCCTGTTATCTTCACCAATCCCTCATATGATTCTCCTTGCAGTGCAACAAGTGGAATGGGTCTGATGTTCAGATAGTGCAGAAGGCTGCTATACAACCTTTTGACATTCAAGTATTCCACCCATCAAGACAACCAAAAGGTATCAGCATTGTTCTATGGACATTTTAAGACTTGCCTTTTTTTTTTTTTTCTAGGAAAAATGCATGGCAGTGAAAAACAGCTCTTTCCTGTTAAATTTCTCTGTGTTTCTTTATTTTTATTTCATTGCATCTTTAATCAGCAGTCTCTTATTAAAAAGATTCCTATTTAGGCATCTTGTCAACGTACTGTCCTCATTAAAATTAATTCAGCTTATTTTACAGGAGCCGTGTTCTTAAAACTTTGCATCACTCCTGTGTAAAGCTCCTAGCACATGAAGGCTGTATAGATTTTGAACAGTGCTAATGCATAAAATCATCAACCATGTGTCATCTATACGACTTCTTTGGCTATTCATGTCACATTTTCATCGTGACAAATGTAGGGCCTTACTGTGCAAAAAGTATTTTAATATCCCTTCTTCAGGTCTACAGGTCATTAAATCAAATTAAATAATACTGGATTTTCGTGCATGCAACTGCAGCATGGAAATTAAGGACAGCCAAGTATGAGGAGGAGGCATGGTTTATTTGCATCCTTTGCCTTTAAGTGCAGCTTCACAGTCTAAATTCGTGATTGTAAAACTGCACCACGCTTCTAAAGAGCACATTAAATTGTTTCTGAGGTTTTCCTGCCACCACCAATTGTGCTGGGATGCTTTCAGAAATCTTTTAATATTCTGTCTCTGTTCCTGTTACTTATATACGATGACATCATACTTTAAACATTTACGGTTGTAGTTAAAGGTATGTGTTCTCATAGGCTGGTTACATACACAAAAAACGATCTGTCATTTGCTGCAGGCAATGGCAAGAACCGCTGTGCTGCCAACAATGGTGGCTGCTCTCACCTCTGCCTCCTGAGCTTCAACAACACTTACAAGTGCAATTGCCCACATCTGATGCGCCTCGGAGATGATGGGAGGACATGCCACAGTGAGGCTTTTTTTCTTTCTGAACTGTTGTACTGGGTCCACATGCAGTCAATTCCCATGTGCCTGTTATCTTTCCATCTAGGCCTGTTTTCTTCATCCCATTATTGCATTCATGCTCAAAGAAGCATGTGACGTGAACATTTCATATTTTTTCAGGCATGGAGCGTGTGCTGCTTTTTTCAAGGCCCAATGAAATTAGAGGTGTTGACCTTGATATGCCATACTACCACGTCATTCCACCCTTCAGTTCTCCAAAGGTATGTGTAGAATGTCACTTTTTTGTTTTTATTGCCAGTCTTTTCAGTGTCATTTCCTTGGCCAATGTAGTGCTTTGCATGACTTGGATGAGAACGCACAGTTGTGCCAACCTGCTCGAACAAACTTTAGTGTGATGAGTGGGGGGACTCAAGTATACAGTTACAACCTAGCACAATCATAAATAAACGAATTTTCAGCTGAATTGGAAGCTCTGTAAAAGAAATAGACCTTGCCCTGCCACGGTGATCTAGTGGTTATGGTACTCGGCTACTGATCCGAGTGTCGTGGGATCAAATCCTGGCCGCGGCGGCTGCATTTCAATGGAGGTGAAATGTTGAGGCCCGTGTGTTGTGTGATGTCAGTGATGTTAAAGAACCTCAGGTGGTCGAAATTTCCGGAGCCCTCCACTACGGCATCTCTCGTAATCAGAGCTGGTTGCTTGATATTAAACCCCACAAATTAAAGAAAAGAAATAGATCTTCATTAAAAGGCCACTACGGTGGCTCAGATGGTGCGACATCATGCTGTGCAGCACGTGCCTGGGGGTTAAATTCCTGCTCACTGCATCTCCATTCTATGAAAGGCAGAATGAAAAAAATGTTAGAGCACCATTCTTTGTGTCTTTGGCATCTGTAATGATGCCCTGCCCAATTAAATACAGTGTCCTCACCTCGCATGCACAGGTTATCCATGCAGTGAAACTGGATTTCGATTCCAAACGGCGCATGATCTATTGGTCGGACACGCACCTGAATGAGATAAAGCGGGCCTCCCTGCTAGGCTCAGCTGTCGAGACTATCATTGACACCGGTAAGTGCAAGGACGTTAGGTGGCGTTTTTTTGTTACCTGACCCTTTGCAGCCAAACAGTATTGTCCACATTAGCTTGCACCTGTCAAAGGACGCTTGGTGTGGGAGTAATATGTCCAGCGTGTCTCACAGTGCAGAAGAATGCTGAAGAGACTGCTGGTGAATAGTCAGTGAAAGTATTCTTTAAATGTACCTACTTTTATCATGAATGAGCACATTTTTGGTGAAAATTTTATATACCTTTATTGTATATCAGGCAGTTTAATTAATTATGGTAGTTACAGTACAAACCATATTATTTTATGAATCCCCATTATAAAAATCAGTCTAACATATTAAAAAAAAAACAAAGCATGAAATCATAATGTTAAAATCAAATCAAGAAAAGCTTACCTGAAGGTTTATGGCATACCTTATATAGTGATATTCTGAAGTGCTTAATATGTTTAAAAGTGATTTAATAATTGGTTTTTGTTTGGTAACTGTGCTTCTTATGCACCTTAAAACGTTTCTTTGCACAAACGCTGTCTGTACTGTCCAGTTGCTGACATGCTGTTCTGATAACGAAACCACAGATGTCAAACTTGCTATGCAATAGTGACGGTTTAGGCTTGGAGAGCTTCTGAAATTGTGAATGAGCTCAGGTAGGAGTGCTAATTAATAGTACGTCAAGGTTTACTATTTTTTCAAATATTTCGTGTCAACTAGAATGCCTGCAAATGAATGCTCAGGACCTATTCACTGGACGAACATAGTTCAGGGCTTACGAACAACTGGACTTTTGCATTTCTTTATTTATGTTTTTAAATTATACCCATGGATCCGCATCTTGCGTATTATGTACACATTTTAGTACAGTGAAGTACAGATTTGTTTGTGCTTGTAAACAAAGCTTGAGCATAACTTTGTGGTGTCCACGCAGTTATTGAAAACCCATACGGCTTTGCTGTGGACTGGATCTCGAGGAACATGTTCTTCACATCTTATGGCGAGGCAGGGAAACACATCTTTGCTTGCAGCCTGGACGGCGAGTATGTGTCGTCCATTATAGATACTGACCTGGACTCACCGGGCTCTCTTGCTGTTCATCCCACCTTGGGGTGAGAACACTATCTCTCTTTTATTGATGGTAGTGCTGGGATACAGTGCAAGGGGGAGGGGTGCATTCTTTTAAAGGGCCCCTAAACAACCCCGAGGTCCAAAATTTGTTTTAAAGATATAACTGCGCTCCTGTGCGATGTGAACATGCTCCCGCAAGAATTTTGCGAATAGGTGCAACGATAAAGAAGTTACACGGGGTTGAGTGGCCGCTTGCGTCGGTTTCGTTTTCTCGGTCGGCCTCCCCACCCTTCTCTGCAGAGGAGAGGGTAGGCGCAGCGCACCGTCGTGACTCTGCCCACTTTTGACACGTGACATGACGTGAGCAATTGACGTCATTGACGTTTGCGCTGCAGTTCCGGTTGCTGCGGCGCTCACGCCAGTGAAATGGCCACAGGATCTGACATAGACCTGGTTCCGACCAATCAACGAGCTGCAACTGTACAAAGTTGGTCGCGGTAGAACGTGACGACACCGAGGATGCGAGGGCGACTGGTTAATTGCAGGAAAGAGGCGCAGGAATCGTTTTTTGAAATACGGCGTTTGAGTGGCGTGCAGCGCTGTCATATTCGCAGAATGTGATCGCCGCAACCTTCTCTGTGATTGAGTTAGCTTGTTTGGGTGGGTTAAAAAAAAGTAGGAGCCTGTTTAGTGGCCCTTTAACATGCATAGACTTCCTCAAATGAGACTGCGCAGTCCCTAATACTAGTTTATCCTTATGTGCTTGTGGACAGCCCTTTAAAACAGTGAATTTATAACATTCTTTTAGGTTGATTATGTGGACTGACCATGGGGCTCCCCACGAAAGAATTCAAGTTGCCAAGATGGATGGGTCATCACGAAAGACATTGACGTCGCGTCTCGATAACCCAAAGCTTGAAGGATCCACGAGTGAGTATTGTGTGGCGTTGCAGTATGTGGTCTTTAGGCCTGAAGGAGCAACAGTTTATTGCAAGAAAAAGTCCGAGAGGTCTGCCAGATATATGGCATTTTGGAAAGAGGAAGAAATAGAAAGCGATGTCAGTGCACGTTAAAGAACCTCAGGTGGTTGAAATTTCCGGAGACCTCCACTACAGCATCTCTCATAATCAGAGCTGGCTTTGGGACGTTGCCACAAATGCCACAAATCAATCAATCATCAATCAATCAGAAGAAATGCAAACAATGGAAGGGGCAGATGTGATAACGAAATGAATATAGATACACGTGGAAAAATGAACAAAAACAAAAGCACTTTCTCGTATGAAAGCAATGCTTTTGAATCAGAAATGCTGCACAGCTGTTCATGTAAATACTCCTGGCCTCTCTTGTACTTATGGCTTTCACAGTGTAACAATAAGACCTAGTTATGCTCAGTAAGCTGCATTAAACTGAACTTGTACCTTTTACAGTCTGCACTACTCACAGTTATAATGTTCTGCCACATGCTCATGGCATATTTGTTTTTCTTTTCTTCTAATTGTGGTTTCGGGGCATGCGAATTGCAGGCCTGACTGTGGACTTTGAGACAAATCACCTGTACTGGGTGAACCGTGACCAAGGCATGGTCCAGCGACTGCTGCTGACCAGTCCAGATCCCGTGGCCGAGACCCTCGATGTCGTGCTTGGTGGGGAGCAGCCGCATGCTCTCGCCATCTACGGTTCCCAGCTGCTGTTGGCCACTGACTATGCCATACATGTTGCTGACAAACGCAGCGCGAAGAACGCCACTGTCCTGCGCAACAACACAGACACTGTGCTTGCGCTTGCTGTGTATGATGCAAGCCAACAGACTGGTGAGTAGTACTACCATGTTGATTTCTTTCTTCAAGGATTCCAACATCAGTTGCCAGTGCACATCATTGCAATATACCGTATGAACAAATGGGTGTGGATCGAGGGGCTGACTTTTGCTAGACGCAACCATGCAAAGTCAGCGGATAAGGAAGCTAAGGAAAACATAAAGTGTGCCTTGTTTAAAAGTGTAACTCTTCAGTTACACGGCTGGAAGGGAGATGAAAGTGGATGAAAAAAAAAACACATTGCTACCACTGGGACAAAAGTCAAGATAGTCACGTTGCACTTACGGTTACCCACCCCAAGCTTACATGAGCATGAATGCTAAGCTACCGGACAAGAGAATAGATGCTGGCATAGCATGACTGAAAGTAAATTGCACACATGATGTGAACCAGTGACAAGTCGGGGTGTTTTTGTCCTTTTTGTTCCCCTTTATCTCCTGACTACTAGAGTTTAAAACTGCATGTAATGCCCCCTATGCTTTTCTCGGTCGGCTTCACTATCTTTAGGCTTAACATGGTTGTAGCAGATCGCATATTGTGCTATGATATTTTTCTTCGAGGACAGAGCTTACAGTTGATGTGTGCACAGTTAGCTGATATAATCTTTTAATTTATTCCTAAATTTTTAATGTGCATGAAATTTCTTGTCACATTACATGCGTAGTTATTTTGAACCATGCAGTCAAGCTCTCACCTTAAGGGGGGACACTGCTTGTGGAGACCAAAAAATTACAAAAAGCGAGTTTCCTTTTATTGCTTTTTTGAAATCTACAGCTACTGATGCAGCTCTACTCTGAATTACAAGCCGATAATATTAGTATTCTAGCCGCAATGACTCCTTATACAGCGCGTACCAGCTAAATTTGAGCCGAAATCGACGCTGAAATGACCTCGCACTGCAAGAGGATAAAGTGTATGGCTATATCCCAGTGGAAAAAGAGGAGTGCGTTGACCATGCCTTAACCTTTTTTAACATCAAGCCCAATTTGTGTATTACAAAATGCTGAGAGCAGAATTTCTGTTTCCTGCACATATAAATTTCAAAGTTATCAAATTTCTTTGTGTGTGATAGCCACGCCATGGACACTGAACTTTTATCATCTCTGGAATCACTGATTATGATTTAATTTGAAAACTGCTTGCAGCGTTGCACTTATTACTTATTGCATTATCTAGCTATGCAATAATATTCACTTTTCGCTGAACAGTCTTTTTCCTATTGTCTCCGAAAACAATAGAGTGGCAGCTTCGTGTATCTTCTGAACTAATTGACCTGCAAAAAAGATTTCTTCGTATTTGAAATCAGCAGGAAAAACTACATAAGCCTATATATTTTCATCAAGTTCGGTCAAAAGATGCAGAAAATATCTCCACACGCCATGTCCCCCCTTAAGAGGGGGGGACACTGCTCTTCAAATCATTTTAAAAGTTCTTGATTGATTTCAACAAAATATGCATTTATTTTTCTAGTACAGTGTAGTTTTTGAAATATTAAATGTTTTCTTGCATTGTTGGAAGCAAGATTTTCTTGTGAACTATCAGTGTTACAGAGCAAATTAATATAGTATTGTGAGAGTCTGGAACAAGAACAACATGCATTGAAACTCCATTTTAACCCTATTTTAACTAATATTATGAGATGTTTATAATTTGTGAGCGAGTAAACATAGAGCTGGGATTTTGCTAATGGAACTTCGACATGCTCTAACTTTTGTTGAACTCCTCTTCTTGTTTTGTTGTGCACAGTTCCCCTTCCAGATTATCGTGTTATGTTGATGTGCTTTGTAAATTGCCTCGTTTAACGAAGAAATCTTCCTCCTTACAAGGCACATTTGATTAATATTGATAGAACTCAGCTACTTTTATCTATATTATTCAACAATTAAAAAAAGGATATAAAGAGCAGTATTAATTACTCATATGAAACTTGTTTTCCTTTATTTTTCTGGTTGTGATGTCTGCCCACTGATTGAGCTGCCTCAGGAATTATGTGTCCCTTAAATAGTACTGTAGGAAAGTGCAGCAAAATTGCTGTGCAGCAGCACTGTTAACATTGTCTTCCTGTTTTATTTTATGTTCAGGTGAAAATCTATGCAGCAAGAATAATGGAAACTGCTCACACCTGTGTTTGCCAACATCGCAAGCCACGAGGGTCTGCAAGTGCACTACTGGATTCCTGCCTGATCCTAGTGACGAGACCAAGTGTGTTGGTAAGCACTTCTGAAATTAATTTGAACTGAAGAGTTCCGCAGTTTGGGTGCTGTACAGTATTGCACAGATAGCGTTAGTGCAGCCCCACATGTACTTCTGAAAATGGTCTTGCATGCTTTTAATTTCATCAACCATCATTAACAACAGCTAAATAACGTAAAAAGTCTGTAACGTGAACTTAGAACTGGCTTGTGCCTGGATTTAAAACCCATTGCAGTTATAACAAAAATAAAATGCATGACACAGGCTTCAAGAGTATTTGTCAGCGGTACTTCTTTGGTGCACGAATGTTTTCATTTCTGTTGGAGATTTGTTTGTGTCATATTGTATGCCATGCATTACATTTGTTACACACTCTGTGCTCTGAAAAAATTCCGTTTTGACTGAAGTCTTGGCTACTTTCCTTATTGAGTTGTTCCTGTGTTTCTTAAAGTCCTTCTTTCTTTTCCCAGGCTATGCTGAGTTCCTTTTGTACTCCATCAACTATGAGATAAGGGGCACCCCTCTGGTGTCATCATCAACACCATCTCAGCGGGTGCTGGCTCCCATCTCCAGAGTCTCTATGGCAACTTCTGTCGACTTTGTAGATGGTTGGTATTTTGTTTCTTGATGCTCCCATGAGCTGTTTTGAAAGCATGAATTGAGGTGCTAGTGGTGGTGTTACAGTAATGATGCAGGAAGGAATACGGTGACAAATGGGTTTACAGAGATACATTTGATGCAAATGCAAGTGACTTCTGTAGACCACTAAGTTGTCTGGGGTTGGACGTTCAGAGCACTAGACAATAAAAACAATATTGACAGGACAGAATGACCACTGATCCTTGCTTTATTTTCTTCTTGCTGATATGTACTGCTATGCGTCTGTCTTCTAGCGCTGTAAATATATGAGACTAACGATACCACCAAGCCTAGCCCTATGCCTCAACTAAGTTTCAAGGCTTGTTTCTGATTGTTCGAGGTGTGCTAGTTACTAGTGAAGGAGCTTTGATATAGATGAGGGCGAAGATCAGCCTCATAGTTGGTAGGAAGAAAATATTCTGTGGCATAAACATGCATATAAGAGGCCATGGTAAGAGCCTTGGCTGGGGAGGTGGAAATTGACATTTTTGTCATTTGTGCTGGATTTTTGAGGGCACTGAAGACCAGTTGTACATTGGGTAGATGTTGTGTTATTAACAGCTGGTTAGCATGCTTGATGTTCTGCACTACTATTAGCACAAAGGATGCAGCACATAGTGGTTCAAAGGAAAATTTATTTTTGCTGCTTACGTGCTGTAAGTTGCTTAGCTGAATTGCGTAGTGAGAGGAATATGGCAGTGAAATGCATTGCAGGGCCAACTTAATGAACCAACAAACCTTGAAGCCTAGGAAAGCATAGGGGAAGTTATTCAAATTCCTAATTGTGGTATTTTAATTTTGGAGTAAGTAGAAAGGAATTGAAGTGGACAAAAAGACAAACCTGTCTTCGGTGGGAACCAAAGGCAGGGTTGTTTTTGACCTGCACCCCAAGTGAATTTATTGTGAAGTCTTGTAGCAGATTATTTGGCTAAACATGAATTATAAAATGTAGCGCATTTCATGGCAACTGAGTTCTATGGAATTCCACAAGGTGGCGCAATGATATGAAAGGGAAAATTAACATTCCTTGTAGCATTGTGCTACAAATGGGTGGATGCTAATTTTTCCTTTCATAAAATATTTTACCGTTATAACTTGCATTCTCCTACCATTCAAGTCCCACTATTGTATTTGATTTTCCTATGAAATTAATTCTTCCTGATACTTATCATTTTCTGCGACATTGACTAGGTTCCTTGGCAACTCCTTCGAGCCTAGCAGGCTTCCTTTGGACCAAGTTTTTTGAGAACCCCTGCTCTAGAGCATGAAGCTACAATGTGAAACGTCAGCTCCAATCCAAAAAGGAAGCGATTTCAATAACCACATCGTTAGATGGTGCCAGCACTGGATGACTCGCTTTCTCTTGCACTACTGTGCATCTATACTGGCCTCATGCCAGTTGTCATGCTACTGCACATCTACACTGGCCTCAGCATGGTGTGCACCATTTTGAAAAGCTAGATTCTAGGAGATGCAATAGCTGTGCCTTGTGGGTAAACCAATGTTAGGGAGTGCAAGACCACCAAATGTCACTCACAGACTGGTATTCTCTGCACTCATATGCTTGCATCAGTCATGCCAGAGAGCCCACTGCACAAAGCTGATGTCTTTCCCACACGTTTCATTTCAGTGCACCCATTATTGTTGGATGTGATTGGAAGCAGTATTAACGAACTAGCCCAGTTAAATTTACCTCTGCCTCTTTGTTCATGCAACCTGGAATGTTTGTGTAAATGCGCTCTGCTGTTGGACTTTTTGAGCTCTGCCAGTTTTTCTGCACTTGTCGATTGCAATAGCACACACATATGATGCTGAGTGCTAATAGCTTATATTGTTCCTGCATGGGTAGAAGGAGGTCAGCACATCAACTGGACATTTGTGGCTGTAAACAAGCTACACGGTTATAAAATAATGTGAGGTGATATACTTGGTATGGAAAAGAGTAATCTGATTTCTTTTTTTTTCTTTTATTTCTTTCTTTTTTCTTGGCATTTTTCACTTTTATTGATGAGCATGAGGACAAAATCTTTAAAAAATTGTTTTTCAAGTCGTTCATTCTTACTTCGGACTAAAAATGTGTCTGTGAAATTGGTTTTTACTGTAGTGGACACATTTATTTGTATGCTTCATGCACTCTGGACAGCTATTCCTGTATCGAGCGTCTTGTAGAAAGCGTCTGCACACGACGGTGGCCACAAGAAGACTGCTTTATTGACAGCCAAAGGAACGCTTGCATACAGCGTTGCCAGGCGTTGCTCTGTTGGTTGCGCACAGAGTTGCCCGTTGCATCCTCCTTTCTTTGAACGCTAACAACACAAAAAGCACTGAAAACAGAAAACACTTAACGCCGGTCGGTAACAGTCCTCTCTCCTAGGCTGATTCACTTTGTTCGAATCCGTGACTGTAGGAGAGGCGAAGCGGTGGTCTTTGGGGTCTGGTGGATCGTCGGCAGAAATCGTCACTGTTCGCTGACCCAGATGCACCCTCTGGCAGTCGGTCCTGCGTAGCCTGCGGAGCTTCTGGCCCCGGTGGTATGGCTTCACTTGTAGATGAATCGGAGGTGTCGTCGCTGTCGTCGGCGTTGTAATGGGAGAATCGACAGAACGCTTCTGGCGTTTTGCGGAGGTGTTGTCTATTCCGACGGAAAACCCGGCCATCTTCTGTCAGAACGGTGTACGACCTTGGCGCCACGAGATCTTGGACTTGCGCTTTTATTTCCCATCTACCATCATTGAGAACGCGGACGACGTCTCCCCTCTGCAATGTAGCAAGTGATCTTCTTGGGGTCTTTGCTTGAACATGTTTTCGCACGGGCCTTGGGGGTGACACTGAAAAATCTGGAAGCAGCGTTCTGAGACTCCGTCCCATCAGCAGCTCTGCTGGCGACCGGCCATCCTCAAGAGGGCACACCCTGTAGTTCAGAAGGCCCAAATAGAAATCCTCTTTATTCCTCTCCGTTTTATCCAGAATCCGCTTGACCACTTGCACGCCCTTCTCGGCGAGTCCATTGGATCTGGGAAAATGCGGACTTGAAATTGTATGCTGGAAGTCATATCGAGCCGCAAAATCTTTAAACTCTTTTGACGTGAACTGAGGGCCGCCATCACTGCAAACTTCTAGTGGTAACCCGTGCCTCGCAAAGATCTGTTGTAGTTTCCGAATGACAGCTGTTGCTGAGGTTTCCTTTAGCTGTTCGACTTCAGGAAAATTAGAGTAGCCATCATAGACAACCAAGAAATTCTTCCCAGCATGCTGAAAAAGATCGGCGCCAACTCTAGCCCACGGCAAGTCAGGGACGGTGCGCTGAAGAAGGGGCTCGTCAGGTTGCCGATAAGCAAACTTCTTGCAGACGTCACACCTGTCAATAAAATGGGCAATATCTGCTGCCATTCCTGGCCAATACATCAGTTTACGTGCCCTCGATTTGCATTTTCCTAACCCGAGATGCCCTTGGTGCACACGTCTCAGCATCTCCGTTCGCATGCTTGCAGGTACCACTACTTTGGTTCCTTTTAGCAGTATTCCGTTGACCACAGAAAGCTCGGCTGTGAAGGGCTTTAGCTCACCCTCTACTGGGGTTGACGACTGCAAGCTCGAAATGACAACTTGTAGCGTTTCATCACTGGCCGTTGCTGCCTGCAGACGGGAAAGGGTGGCTGGACCCACATTTGAAGTAAGGATGCCCACAGCATGAACTTCAACATCTGTTGTGCCCTCGCCTGGGTGTTCCTGTGCTGGGATTCTTGACAAGGTGTCCGCAACAACTAATTTGCTGCCTTGAACGTACTGCAAATCATATTCATATTTCAGCAGCCGAAGAAATAGGCGCTGCAGACGCGGTGGCATGTCACCTATTTCTTTCTTTGAAATCGCCAATAATGGGCTGTGGTCAGTTTCGATAGCAATATGTCTTCCAATGACATAATCATTAAACTTTTCACAGCCGAATGTTATGCCTAATGCCTCTTTTTCTATTTGAGCATACCTTCGCTCGGTTTCTGTGAGTGCTCGCGAGGCGTATCCTACGGGACGCCAATCGCGTCCGTGTTGTTGGAAAAGGACCGCTCCGAGTGCAAATGCAGACGCGTCCGTCGACAGTTTCGTGGGAAGCTCGGAATTAAAAACAGCCAGGACTGGCGCTTTCGTTAGCATCATTTTGAGTTGCTCCCACTCACGCTCGTGAACCTGCGTCCACTCGAAAACTGTATCGTTCCTTATTAGGCTGCGCAAGGCCTCAGTGTGGGCTGACAACAGTGGCAAGTACTTTCCGAAGTAGTTCACTGCTCCCAGGAAGCGCTGAACGTCTTTCTTGGTCTTCGGCGCAGGTTGGGTTAAGATGCACTTTATCAGGTCGGGATTAGGCTCAATACCTTTGGAGCTAATTTTATCACCCAAGAAGGTGATTTCAGGTTGTCCGAAAATGCACTTTTCCGCATTCAAAGTAAGGCCCTCAGCCTGTGCCCTCGCTAGCGCTTTGTGCAGGCGTTCATCGTGTTCCTTTTTGCTAGAACCCCACACAAGCACATCGTCGATGTACACACGCGTTCCTGGGAGGTCATCGAATACCTGGCTCATGGTACGCTGGAAAACTTCGGGTGCAGATGCAATACCGAACGGTAGTCTGAGATACCGATAACGACCGAACGGGGAACTGAATGTGCAAATTTCTGAAGTCTTTCTATCTAAAGGAATTTGATGAAAACCGCTGTTTGCATCAAGTCTGCTGAAAAACCTTGCTTGCGCTAGCTCACCCTCGATTTCTTCCCGGCATGGCAACTGAAAGTGTTCTCTTTTCACTGCCCTGTTAATTGCCCGCGGGTCCATGCAAACTCTTAAGTCCCCATTTTTCTTCCTCACGATGACCAAGGGACTTACCCAATCTGACGGCTCTTCCACTTTCTCAATGATGTTCGCGGCACACATCCGCTCGAGCTCTTTCTTGAGTGGCTTTCTGAGCGCGTAAGGTACACGCCGGGTAGGCTGTACTACGGGGACAGCGTCCTCTCGAAGCACCATTTTGTACTCGCGACGCGTCCTTCCAATGCCAGTGAATAGCCTTGGGTATGTCTGCTTTAGGCTTGCGTATCCATCGCTGTTATCCACCGCGTCGACTCTGTTAACCAGACCAAGTTGCTCACTAGCCTCGAGGCCCAAAATTGCTTGCTTCTTCTTTACTATGAAGAACTCAAGCGGAACATGCCGCTTGTCGAACTGCACGGTGAGGCGAACCTTTCCACAGTGTGGTATTTCACCACCCCCATAATGACGCAAGACGCTCCTTGTGGGGTACGGCCGCTGCTTCGTACCGAGCCTGTTGAACAGCGAACGCGGCAGCAAGTTAGCCTGCGCTCCGGTGTCGACCTTCAGCCGCACCTCCTTTCCTTCAATGATGGTGGTTACAACCCAATCGCGACTTTCGTGACCACGCTTGCTTTCCATTGTCCTGATCTCCAGAACGTCGAAGTCACCGTCGCTCTTCACTCCGTCGACCACGTCATCAACAGCTGCTTGGTTGCTTGTACAGCAAGCGGCGAAGTGATTAGGCTTCGTGCAGTTGTTGCATATCTTTCCGTACGCCGGACACTTTCTTGGCGCATGTGACAAGTTGCAGTACCGGCATTTTTTCCGTCCCTTTTTAAGTGGCGTTCTTGAAACAGGTTCAATCTTGTTTTCCTCAGCCCACGCTTTATTTTGCGATTCAGCAAGTTCCTCAGCCTTGCAGTATTCCACTGCTGTGACGAGAGTCAGGTCCTTCTTACGAAGAAGCTTTTCACGCAGGGAAGCGCTAGAAATGCCATACACGATTTGGTCCCTCAGCATAGAGTCTCGTAAATCACCGAAGTTGCACGTTCTTGCTTTTAGCTGCAAGTCCCGAAAGAACTGTTCGAATGGCTCTCCGTGTGCCTGACGACGCGAGCGAAACACATAGCGTTCGTAGGTCTCATTACACTTGGGCAAGCAGTAGGCTTCAAACGCTTGAACCAAAGCGTTGTAGTCTTTAGCTTCCTCCGGCGTCAGGTTCAGGGTATTGAACACATCAATTGCTTCTTGACCGGCGACGTGCAAAAAAATTGCAGCTTTCTGTTCCTTACTGCGTGGTTTGATGGGCTCCGTAGCTATCAGGTACAGCTCGATGCGTTGCTTGAATGTCTGCCAGGACGCCGCTGCGTTATCGCCTAATTGCAGTGGCTCGGGCGGGCGTAGTTCAGTCATGGTGGCATCCCACTTCTGACACCATGTATCGAGCGTCTTGTAGAAAGCGTCTGCACACGACGGTGGCCACAAGAAGACTGCTTTATTGACAGCCAAAGGAACGCTTGCATACAGCGTTGCCAGGCGTTGCTCTGTTGGTTGCGCACAGAGTTGCCCGTTGCAATTCCCTTTTCTTGTATTAAATTGACAGAAACACTGACGCATATTTATTACAGAATCATGTGCGCTTGGTTGCAAAAACTCTGCTCTTGCATGCTTTATGGCACTCTTAGGCATGACCTCAAATTTGTTCACTGTCGTACATAACCTTCTTCATAACTTTCTTTTTCTCTTAGAGTACATCTACTGGGTGGATTCAGAAGGAGGGAGCATCACCCGAATTCACAGAGATATGACTGGACGAGAGACTGTTGTCAGTGGTCTCGATGCTATTGAAGGACTTGCAATTGACTGGGTAGCAGGTAACCCTTCTTTCATTTTCTGTCTCGCCTATTGGGCCTAAGTGGGGTCAGAAGTGCGGGAGGCTGTGGGTTGTGCTTCATTTGACAACCATCACTCTGAACACATTGAAATGCTGTAAAGTGTCAGATCATACAAACTTTCCTTCTTTTTAGGAAACATGTATTGGATTGACCCTTCGTACGATGTCATCGAAGTGTCGCGGCTCAATGGATCCGGCCGCTATGTTCTCCTTTCTGGCAACATGGATAAGCCTCGAGCCATTGTTGTGCATCCGTACAAAGGGTATGTTCTTGTTTGCCATCTGCCCTGTATTTCCTTGACAAAGCTCTAATGAAGATTAACAGAACCTATATGCTCTCGACCCTGTCAAAAAGTTCTGATGAGATAAGGCTCCTCTGATGACAAGCTGAGGAGCTCTGGCAAATGAAATCGATTGAAGCTCATGCATATACCACGTTTTGGAGGTGTCGTGCCATAATCAGTCATTGACATTGTTGGCACGACATGAGATAAGAATCTTTGGTGCAGAAGAAATTGCTAACTTTATGAGAATACCTTGGCAACATACCGAGCAAGGAATTTAGGCAATCTTGGTAAAGGCAGTGATGCTACCGCTGCGCCAATCGCGCCAAATTGCACTAAAGCGCGGAGGCCGCTACATCCTGCTACATTTCCCCAAAATTTAGGAAACCTGCGCCAACGCTGCGCCGAAAGGTATACACCGACTTTCAATAACGAAACTACAGCTAGGCGACGTCCCCCCGTTGACAGCGACATCGCGTGCTAAATTACATACGATATACACAGTAAAAGCTCGTTTGGACTCTCGTTAATTCGGATAACTTGGATTTATTCTCTAGTCCGGTCAAGCATGTCTATTATTTAATGGCACGAAATGGTCGGTAGTTCGGTTATAACTCGCAGTTATTTCGGACAATCTTCGAAGCGCGCTTAGTCCGAATCTCTGCAGATTTGCGACACGAAAGAGTGAAGATGGCGCGAGCGTGCGGCCAAAACGAAGCGGCGCATTACATAAACCATCAGCAGCAGCGTAAACCATGTTTACTACAGCATGCGGCATCACGCTACACTAGACGCTTTGCTCAATTTTTTTTAATTAAAAAGCAGGGTTGCTGACTATGACGGCATTTATATAGTGAAGGAGGGTACATCCGCTACGGCTGTGGCAAGCTATAGCTTAGTGCCTGCTCGGCACGCGTGAACTGCGCGAACGCTTGTCCATGATAGCGTTGATAGCGGCCACTTTGTCGCACAGCGGCTGCGGGATACAGCATTTTGGTGTTTGCTGTATACCTTTCGAAGTGTGTGCTCCCCATCCATGACTGCGCAACACCGAGCTACATAGCTACGCTTCTTCCGTGGCGGCTTCGGCAAGCAGTGGTTTCCTCTTGATAGATCGCTTAGGCTGCTTAGGCCACGCATGCCTTCAGAACTGCGTGGGCGCCGTCCACTATCACGGCACTGCCAGCTGTGGTGTAGGTGGGGTTCATCCCGAGAGAACTCGGAGTGCAGTATTTTTGTGCTTAGACAGTGCGCGTGCATGGGCGCTACGTATGATCTCGTCGCCAGCAACTACTGTCACGTCTGCGGAACGCCGCGGTTTTGGCACTCCGTAATAGTCTCGGTTTATTTTCGTTCGCGCGTGTTTTCGGAGATTGCGTGCAACAAATGCGTCGCTGGCGATCGCAGTTACTTCTGCAGTAGAAGTGGCCTAACTTCATTTTGGCTCGGTGCAATGTTATGAAGTTACATGCCGGAAGCTGTACTGAATAAACAGCGATTTTTCCGTGTTCAGCATGCTGGCATCAAACGCACCGGTTACAACAGTGATGGATGAATGGTTTGTTGCCGCTCGATTTGTTGACAACGAAAAAAAAGAGGATCGCCTCTGGCGCATGGTTATTTTAGGGGCAGCGGCAGCTAGGGGTGGGGGCTGAACGCTACTTTCCGGTTGAACTAAGGCGCGGGGTTCTTGCACTGCAGTCGCTACAAGAAGGTAGTCACAAAGCTACGAGAAACGCTTCTTTTACACTGATATTATGAGAATTAAGATCAGGATTCACTTATTCATTCATGAAATCAGAGTGCATCTATATGGCAGAGATTTATTCTCTTGGTACTGTTAGTAATTCCAAAATATTTTCTGGTGCCCTTAAATTCCAGTTATCGAGCTAGGAGGATCGATATTTGAAAAGGAAGTGGAGACTGTGCAGAATATGCTCACAACTTCTCAATAGATCGTTTAAAGCGAAAGGGCTTCGGTGAATTTGAAAGTTACACTTCCCTTTTAGCTGGAGGCAAATCACAACTGGAGGCCGCCATTCAAAACATATTTATGTAATAAAAAGAGAGATAGAGAGCGCAGACTCTTGCGATGTTTTTTCGTGGCTTTTAGCAATATTCTTCATTTTCGGTGGGATCATTAACATGAATTTGTAATTTTGTAACTGCGCTCCCCATGTATGAGGCTCAGCTCTCAGGTTTCATCATTGGCGAGCTCATGCATAGTTGCAGGCCAGCAGAAAAGAGAGCTGTGTCAGGATCTTGCGTTTTTAGTGCACAGTAGATGAACAGTGCGCAGCACGTACATCACACTCTCTTTATCAGTTGTGCGTCATGAAGGCAGCTTGTGTACGCTTTGCAATTACTGTTGTCAACACCTGCTCCAAAAGGCAGTTTTGCTGCTACGAAAAGCAGTTTTGCCTGCTCCAAAAGCTGCTCCAAAAGGACTTAGGTTGGTAGCATCACTGTAAAGGAAGTGATTAGGATGAATGGTCTTGTTGCTGAACTTTTATAAATGTTAATAACAGAGATTTATGAGATGTACACGAGCTAAGCAAAGCCTTGCATGTCAGAAATTTACTTTCTTTGAACAATGTGATTATTTTGTCTCCAAATGCGATTGCCTACTTTGCTACCACACAGGTACATCTTTTGGAGTGATTGGGGCGTACCGCCAAAGATAGAACGGGCAGCTCTGGATGGCTCAAACCGCGTCGTCCTTGTCAATGCATCAGTGCAGCTGGTGAATGACCTTGCAATCGACTTTGAAGAAGACAAGCTCTACTGGTGTGACTCGCGCACGGACACAATTGAGAGGGTCAACTTAGACGGCACAGGGCGTGAGACCGTCTTCCCACCACCCTCTGGAACAGAGGAGGAGGACACAGAGGATTCACACCGCCCTCTGCAGAACCCATTTTCACTTGCAGTGCATGGCACTTTTGTCTACTGGGCCGACACGTAAGTACCTAAGGGTGCTAGGCACTTACATTTTATCATGCTTAGCATGTAATGCTTCTTTAGGTATCTACGGTATGTAGCTCCACGTACAGCGTGTGAAGGTTGTAAGAATGCACTTTTGTTATAAGTGAATGATTATCTTTAACACCAACTCTGCTTATTTGTTCTATACACCTCGAAGTTCCTTTTTCTTGCCCCTACCGTTCATCCCTTGTCCTGTCAAAGGGGCACCACGATGAATGATGTAGTCATAAATGATGAATGAGACAAAGGCACTTGAAACATTGCTAACCTTTTTTTTAATGTAGCAAATTTCCATAGTCACCTGTGCAAACCTTTATATAAATGGGCTTTGTCCTGTATGAGCAGCTTCTAGGAGTGCCAGGCTTCCGAGTACTACAGTACCAATGTGGCATCCAGAAGCAGTGGCGTCTAGGCGATAAGAGGAATTAAAAGTGCATGTGCTTGAGGATTTCCTTCATCGTGTTTGCCTTGTCTGCTTTTATCAGGCATCAGCTCTTGTAGAGAACAATTTGTGTCACTCATTAACACTTAATTAAATAATTTGGTAATTGTAAGTCCTATGAGCTTCTTCAAAGGCTAGAGCTATGCAGAAGAGCTTTTATTTCTGTCCTCTCACAGCCATCGTGAGGACGGATCAATTTTCCGTGTTAAAAAGCATGACCCAGGCCTTGAGGAAATGCTGGTGAACCACTTGACAGACTCCATCAAGGATCTGCAAGTTTTCCACGCACGACCGAAACACGGTGAGTAGTATGGTTTATAACGTTGACTTCTCGTCTCTGTCTACAGTGTACAGATATAGTGGCACATTAACTTTGCATTGTTGGTATTTCTACTACTACATAGTGCTGTCTCGAAATAGCTGTTCTGTGCCTCATCGCTTTGTTTCTGTTTAACTCAGTTTTTGTTTTTTATGTTGGCGACTTCATAGATAACGTACATAGTGTGTTACACTCGTGAAGCATAGACACATATCTGTGTGATGAACAACAGCACAACAATGCTGCGGAAGTTATGAAAAAAATGTGCCGAATCACGACCATTAAATATTGTTGTCTGGGAGTTACATGATGTGCATAGGTTGTAGTGAACAAAAAAAAAAAGAAAAAGGTGGAATGTCAAGAACTGATGCCGACTTGTGATAGATATGCATGCTCACTTAAAAAAGAAAATGTGAGCTGACCACCCGCTATATTTTTATTGTTGGCTCTTTTGCAGAGACGAACAACCCATGTAGTATGGGCAACGGAGGCTGTCAGGAACTGTGCCTGTACAAGGGAGACAATGGCCACACCTGTGCCTGCTCCCATGGCCGAGTGGCTCCTGATGGACGAACTTGCCAAGGTTTGTGTTGCCAAGTTGGGCGGTACTATGAGTATTTCTTTTCTTTAATTCTGTGGTTTGCAGTGCAGGCTGTTCTACTTTGGCTGCATTCCCTTTTTGCTTAGCTGATATTTTTATCAATAAATATGAGTTGTATTGTTGATAAAGTGAAAAGAGCTTCATATTCAACCATTTTGTAGCTTTATTTAAATAAATTCCATATATACATCTCGGTAAGAAAGCTTCCTATTTGGCCAAAAATTTTCTTAGGCAAGGACAAGTCCCTTGACAACTAGAAAGCTTTTCTTGCTGAGAATTCCGTAAGGATTTCCGTTTTAACGCTTGTGCTATAAGTGGATGGATGGCAGTTTTTTTTTTTTTCTCAACCCTTGCTGCAGCTCGTGAGATTCTCAAAACTGGCTTGGCAAAAGAGTTCACATTAAATTAGGCATTAACTCAACCTGGTAACTTCTTGCGACTTTTCTTGCACAAGAAAGGATGAAATATGCTACAGTACTATATGATTTGTAGTTTCACGCTGATGCTGTGCCTTGCATGCAAAATTATATTAAGAGCAGGAACCTTGAAATTTTATTTTTTTCTGCCTACAATCAACATTTCCACATACCATAAATACACTTTGTT
The DNA here is from genome assembly GCA_013339685.2 of Hyalomma asiaticum. NCBI lineage: Eukaryota > Metazoa > Arthropoda > Arachnida > Ixodida > Ixodidae > Hyalomma > Hyalomma asiaticum. The sequence continues at coordinate 105,537,166 of CM023482.1, forward strand.
CTGTACTTGGAAGATGTTCTCTAATGCCTTAGTTTTTTTTCGTGACATCATTATTTTTGGTACTTGGCTGCAATCTTGAATTTGTTGCAACTCTGTGATGCCTTGCTGAACTTTTCTGACAGCCTGCCTTTTAATTTCCTATTAGTATTCTTGCCCAGCTTTGCTACTGCAATGATTTCTCATCAGTACATGTTTTCGTACCTCTACATGCGGCATTTTTTGCTGTTTTAAGCTTTCAGCAATAGCTGTTCGGAGCACAGCTCTTTATGCCGCGCGTAATCTGTCCGGTTTGGACAAAACTGGCCATCATCGTGAAATATCTGCGCCTCCACTCTTATGAAAGGCATGGCATTTGTGTGTGCACTTTCCCTTTCCACTCATGTCCTCAGCTCACTACTTCGTAAACGCGGATGCATTTCACAGCATAGCATTGTATGATATAGTATAGTAAAGGTCTGGGAGAGAGAAGTGAGGGTGAGGAGGGGACATAGTAAAGCACAGCATAGCCTTGTATAGTATGGTATAACAAGGGGCTTAGAAAAGGAGGTGAGGATGAGGAGGAATGACATGGTGGTGATGAGGGAAAGGAGGAGGACGTCACAACCAGACATTGCCTGCCTAGCCAATTTGAACCGAGACACATGACCCAAACCACGTAACATGTTGTGACAGCTAGTCACGTCACATGTTCCCGCCAGCACCATGTAACAGCCAGTCACGTGACAAATCACATGACTTGGTTGAGCTTGTATAAACCGGAAGAAGCTAGATCAGCCACAAGCTCCACTCTTATTCCAGCCTTACCTCAATATGCACTATAGCCCCCTTATAGCTGCCCATATTTCTTTCTTCTTCTGGGAGTATCGCAAGCAACAAATGCTTGCTAACCAAGAGATGTATTTGTTAATTAAAAGATTAAAAGATGAATGACCAAACCTAACCTAATATGTTTCACTGCCAATCAAGACATCATCTGTGGCTTACACCTTACATATAAACGAGGAGTTGTGTACATTTTTCGAGTGCTTTCCACATTTCCTTTAAAGATGTCCAGTAACATTTATTGACCTTAATGGTCTTATTAACAATGCCTGTCTGCACAACTAAAATGTATACTGAGCAGGGCCATGTATATTAAATAGGTCGTGACACTTTGTGAACAAATGCATAAAATGGTGCTGATCAGTCATAGAGGCTCTTGTGAGCATTTTTGCCAAATATTATTATACTTTAAATTGACATTGTCCTGCATTGTGTTTCTCCTCAACTTTGTAGCCTATTCGATGATTGTTGTCAACTTTTGCACATTGATATTGCACTTGGATACTGCAGTCTGCTATAATGTTGTCTGAGACTATGTACTAGTTCATTCTGATAACAGCTTAGTGAATTAAATTTATGAGAAATCCTAGACATTGAGCAGCATCGTACCTGGGTTGTGCTGTCGTAATTAACCGGTAATAATTAGGCACTTCAGGTGTGTATTCAAGTTTGCAGAGTGCTATTTTAATGAATGCATATTTTGTGTAGAAGACTTTTTTCTTGCTCATGATTTGGAAACCAGGAAAGATGCACACTACAGAATTTCCTCTTTTGCAGGCACTTTCACTATCTTTCTTTACAAATGTGGGCAGTCTGACCTGTGCCTTATTTTTGCTCTACCTATGCAGATTATGAAGCCTTTGTTATGTTCTCGAGGGTGCGCACTATAGACAGCATTCACATGATGGACGAAACAAATCTAAATGCACCGTTCCCAAGCATCTCCAGTTCAGAGTTTATGCGCAACATCATTGGCCTTGCCTTTGACTACTCTGAGCGCCGCATCTTCTACTCGGACATCCAGCGTGGTAGCATCAACAGTGTTCACTTCAATGGCTCTGGCCACACCGTTCTTGTACAGAGTAAGCAAACTTCACCTGGTTCTTTGCCACTTCGGAATTCACCATGCCTATACACTGTTTTCTTTCCTCTTTCGGGTAGCTTCATGTGTTTATTCGAGCTATACATACTTGGTGGTGCGCAGTGAGCTTGCAGAGCCTCCTCCATAATGCTAAGCTACAAGTTTAAAATTGATTTTTATTGCCTCACACATCTTAAATCCTCCTGAAAAACAAGCTTAAAATTAATTTCTATTCCCTTACACATCTTAAATCTTCCTGAAAAAAAGCAAGTGTTTTTTCGACATTAATATCAGAAACAGCATCTGAAGGTTTATTTTGCTGCTTCCGCAACATGCACAAATGTGCGCAATGTGACTGGAAGTATAAAGTTCCAGCAACAGTGACTTGCGGAATGTAGATTTGTGTGTTTTGTGTCTACAAGCCTTTATGTAGCTTGCCTACTGAAGCTATCTTTTTTTTTTTTTTCCTGAAATGCATCAATTTTGGCATAAGTGTGAAGACACTTTCAAAACTTGCCTTTGAAAGAACAAGTTTTGATTTACCTCCTCATGTGGTTCAAGGGGAGTATGGGAACACTGAAATGAAATGTAAATGGCTAAAAAATAGTGCACGAAATCTCTCGTAAATAATTACTCAACACTTTCTTGCAGCATCTGTGTTGTGTGTTGGATATCTGAAAGTGAGCATTTGGGAATAGGTCATGCTCGTGTCACATAAAAGGGTTAATGGAAAATGCACAGTTCTAGTCTCTCGTTTTGTGCATGCCTCACACCCCGCCAAGGTGGTGTAGTGGGTATGGTGGTCGGCTGCTGATCCTAGGGTTATGGGATTGAATATTGTCTGTGGGGGCTGCATTTCAATGGAGGCGAAATGTTGAGGCTCGTGTACTGTGCAATGTCAATGCACGTTAAAGAACCCCAGGTGGTAGAAATGTCCGGAGCCCTCCACTACGGCGTCTCTCATAATGAGATCGTGTATTTGGGACATTAAACCCTAGTAATCAATCAATGTCCATGCCTCATAAAAGCCTGCCTTCATGTTCTCTCGAAGAGATAATTCAAATACTTACTTCGTTTATGTAGTTGTTAGTAATTACTTACGCCCACTATCCTCATAGTTTTCTATCTCCATAGAAATCTAGAGGAGGTCCTGTGCTGTTTACATGTGATTGCTTTAATTGTTGGGACATTAGTTTGGTTAAATGGGTTGGTGTTACATTATAAAAAGTATAGTATAATATAAAAAGGATTTGAGTTTAATATATCAGGTGAAAATGTATGAAACACCCAACACATACTATGAAATGGAAGTGTAGTGTTGAAGTTCTACTCTTTGTACAATCCTTTCTGTGCATTTGATTCAAATAACCATGTTATCTGCAAAATCAAATTGCTACTTGTCAGGATTACAGTGCATCTCTATGTTTGTTGCAATTTGTTTTGGAAGAAAAAGCACGAGATCTCAGTGCCATGTTCTTGTATGACTAAATAAATGGTAGACGCATTCACTCATTTGTGACTAATGTGATGTCTTTAATTGTGTGTGAAGTAAGCGGTAGAACGCTTGTGATCTAGTTGCGGTTCCAGTGATCGCATTCCACAGGAGCTCTATGTATGCATTTGTGACTGACTTCATTGAGTCACCATGCTGCTCTTGGGCATGTTGCTTTTTCAGAGCAAGGCTCAGTTGAAGGCCTTGCGTATGAGCCTGTGAACAACGAACTCTACTGGACCAGCCACAGGGATGCCTCTGTCGGCCGAGTCAGCCTGTCTGACCCAACCGCCCTCCCTGAAAAGATTGTAAAGCTGGGCACTGAAGACAAGCCTCGAGGCATTGTCGTCAGTAGCTGCATCAAGTGAGTTGCTCTCTCAGTCCGGTCGTGTTAGCTACTGTCCCCATTAATGTCTCTCAGTAACATTTCCTCTGTTTCTTGTTTCTGGCATTAAGCAAAGGGCACTTGAACTTTTTTTGCACTTAATACATTTTGTTGAAAAATGTGATTAAGAAAAGTGTGTCTTCCAGCCATATTCCTGTAGACCTGGTAGCTTTGCAAAAGCACTGACGCTGTGGAAACTTGATTTGCTGTTGTAAGTCAACAGCCTATTGCTTTTGCAACAGATCATACCTACACTGACCCTGCTTTGACAATATGAAGGGTCCTCACTGTGCTGCTGTTGTTTATTGTTGTTTATTTTTGCAAAGTTAAAAAAAAAAAAAGAGGTCTAATTTAGCATGATAAGAAATTGCGGGGTCTCCTCTGTGCTCTAAGAACAAAGGACACAGTACACCACTGTGCAAACCAATATAAGGGCATTTATTTGTACTTCTTACGTATAGTAAGCATGCTAGCCAAATTGTACACCAGTAGTATGCCAGTGTGACATGCAACGCGTGGAATCGGAGACGTTTGACTCGCTGTCACAGGGTGCTGAGCGAGTACAGTTCGCCCATGCCAGAAAACTAAGCTTGTGTCGTTCGCAAGTTATATCTTGCAAATAGAGGCACAATTGGGTAACGGGAAGGCGTCCGCAGGATGGTCCCACTGAAGCCCGTTGCCATTGCACTCATGAGAGTTGACTGCACGTGATGACGTTCCAAGCCAAAGAGAGAGGAGCGTTCCTTGTTGTCCCGTGTATCCTCGCTGCCAGGTAGCACCCCCTGCTCCCTGGGAATACTGGCGCCCTCACCAGCAGTGCAGCGCACTGACGATGTTGCAGGCTCATGCTCTATGGCAAAGCCAGCTTAGAGGACATGCCAGCACCATGCACTGAAAATAACTTACCAAGGAATGTGAACATCCCCACAAAATAAAGCAAACACTGTGCAGTCTCTAGTAACATTAGTGCTGGCCTTAAAGGCCAATTAAAGGCAACTTTTTGACTATGTCAGGGTAGTAGCGATTCTATGTTCCCGAGAGGCTTCTGTCACGCTCCTGGTAGCAGAAATGCTCAGCAAATGCGCATATAATTTTTAATAAGCAAAATGCGCAGGACTGAAGTTCAACCGAGCAGTGCTGTCCCCGGGCGACGTCAAGTGATTCGGAAGAGTCAATCTGCCTTTCGTGTGGTACGAGTGCGCATGCGCCGTTCACCTGGCGTTAAGGTCACAGAGCACTTGGAAATGGGCATGGCCTTCGAGATTTATGCATGCGGGCATGCAGCGTCTGCATATATCAGAAACCACGGTATTATTACGTATTATTGCTCATGCATTTCTCTCACTTCCTTTGCTTTGCCTACAATGACATCAACACACAATGTGGCCAAGAATTGTGGGAAGCCAGGTGGGCGGTTTGACGTACTTTAATTACAAGCAATCTGCACAGCCCTGAAGCCTGAAATTTTGCATAAGTTGCGGAAGTGTGCCAAGGAACATACCAGCGAACTTAATCCATCGACCTCAAAACGTCGCCAGAGTTGGAGTTGACCTTTAACACGAAGCGGTCACATTCTGTGAGAATCATTTTCTGGGTTAGTCTGCCAGCAGAATAAGGCTCTGCTGTATAGATAGCAGTGATCACGGGATCACTGTATCAGGAAAACGGGAGGAGTCCTGTACACATAAAGCACTATAGAAAGCCGGCATGATAGTGATGAAAGAGCAGTTAGTTGTTCAATTGAGTTAGAACAAGAAGAGCAGCCATTTTTCAAACCAGTGAAATGACCTGTGTTGTGACACTGGTGACATGGCAAGTTGTGTCCCCTTCTCTTTTTATTTTTTTTCCTGTCCTCTGCAGATGTGTAAGTGTTGTATCATTTTTTAATAGGCAAGTGCTAGCCTTCTACAGTATGATGTTCATGTATGTCCGCATGATCGACAATGACTTACCTAGGTAAATACCATATCTACTCGTGTAATGAATGCACTCACATAATAAACACACCCTCAGCTTTAGGAGTCAAATTTCAGATTCTTTTTTTTATCCTGCATAATAAATGCAACCCTAAATTTGAACCCCTGCAGTCACGTCAACAGCCGCGGTGTTTGGAAGCCGTTCAGTGTGGCCATTCAGAATTCCCGTGTCCCAATAAAACTGCCGCACGCAGCCATGTGCGAGTAGCGGTAACATCATTTACTCGGACTGCGGCATTCCTCCATGCTATCACAGTTCCCTCACACCACTCACTGCCGTCGTGCTGCCATGCTTGCAGCACAGGCTGGCGCAGCTAAGCCTAAATGGTCGAGGCATGGTCTCCATGATTGCCACAATGCAATATCGGATGTTGTGCTAGACGTGTACGATTGAGAGGCTCAGCACAGATATGAGGGGAAAATATTATGGTGGGCCGTTTTACGTGTGGTGTTGGGAAACATCTATTCTCCCGTTAAGCCAAAGTCCCTAAATTATAGAGGGACTTTCATTACAGCCACCCACAAATGCTACCTAACGCTGATGCGGTTCGACATTTCCAAAATTGCACCGGTGATGTCGCAACCTTTTTGGTTGACTGCAAGACGGAGCGGTGAGGATCAGTGGCCTATGCATCATGCGTCGCGGCATCGTTACGGGAGGGAACCACGTCGACATAGAAACTATATGTCGCCCCCAAGAAAAATTCACTGCTCATCCCGAAAAAAATTTTCGTATAATTTACCCCACATAATAAACTCACCCCCTAACTTTCGTTTTTTTGGGGAAAGAAAGTTAATTCATTACACAAGTAAATGCGGTATGGCACGTCACTATGGTGCGCCACAAAGTATGTGACTTCTTTACATGCACAGCGCCACTCTCAAAAACTTGCGCATGTGCAGATCGTCTGGTGTGGTGCACATGCACGGATCATGTGTGGTAGATCGGTCTATTACACTAGTGCTCTCTAAGGTGCGGCTTGAGCTGCAGTTGTAACTATTGTAAAGAGGTTTAACAGACACTAAAGGCAAACAACTTCTCTTGATAGAGTAATGGGAAAATGCCTGAGAACATCTAAAATGTTAATGTTATGTACGACAGCGCTTTAGTCATAAGGAATTGAGGTATATTCAGGACGCAACTAGCACCACAAGTGGGGAAACCTTACAACTGGCCCAAGTGACATAGTAAAGAAAAAGAAAAATGTGATGTACTAAATCTGAAATAATAAAGAAGGTCATTGTAGTGCATTAAAAGATGGAATAAAATGCTGCTTGCTTGTTTCTCTTCCGCCCATTGAGAAAAGAATCAATGAAATATGCTGCGAGAAGCCTCGATCATTGCAAAATGCAGTGGTCAAGGGAAGCTGTGGGGTACCATAACTGTGGTATGCAACGGGACATCATAGAAACAGGTTCCTCTGTGACTACTGACAGCAGCATCTGCTCACGACAGTAGCTGAGCCTTTCTTTTCTCCTCCTTACCACTGCCTCTCATACAGCTGGCTGGACCACCGGCCATTAGAGAGAAAAAACTGGGAATCTGCGTCACCAGGCTCTTTGAGGCAGACGGCTTGACTAGTTCTAATGGCATGCTGACCACCAAAATGTGATTTTTGTTCAAACTAGGCATTTTCATGGCATGAAACAAGCACTACAATGTTTCCTGAATGGTATCTCAACAGTTCACATAGACTTAATATTTGCTCTTAATGTCCTTTAAGTCATTTGAATCCCATTATATTTACTGCTCTTCTGAAGTGTGACACGAGATGGCTTGGCCCTTGCCGTGCAGGCGAGTATTCTGGACCAATTGGAACAGCCACCACCCAAGCATCCAAAAGTCATACCTCAATGGCTATGAGCTGGAGTCTATAATCACCACCGACATTCGCATGCCCAATGGCATTGCCATTGATCACCAGCTGCAGAAGTTGTACTGGTCTGACGCACGTCTCGACAAAATTGAACGTTGTGACTTCAATGGCGGGGATCGTCACGTAAGTGTACTTGCCTTTCCAAAAGAAGGCAAACTGTATTTTAGCATTTTCAGGCGAAGGAGTTGCTTGGCTCATGGTGCAGTGTACCAGTTTTGGTGCATGCCATATGACTGCTTAGCACCCCCCTGCTTTTGGAAAATAAGACTGGGAAAAGAAGATAGCAAGTGAATCGAAGCACCCCTTCTTTTCTCAATGAAGAGCACGTAGCTAGTGCCAAGACCCCTTGCTAATTGTCAATGTGGCCATGTATAATGTCCCGAGACCATGCCCATGTCTCTCGGTACTATCTGTTATTGTATACCGAGAGCAGCAGTACATACTTGAGTTTGAGTGGCAGTGAGAGTGAGTGACTGACATTCAGACACAAGAAGCAGTGAACTCACTGTGTGCACCCATTCTTGTTTTCGTTTTACTGGTTGTGAGATAAAATGTGACTTCTAGCACCCATCTCATTGAAATATTGCAGTGAAAAGGGGTTGCAGTTTGCAGTCATTTAAGATTTTTCTAGTCTAAGCACCCCCCCCCCCCCCTTTCAATTTGAGTATCATGATCTTGAAAAAAGGGGGTGCTTAGAATTGAGTAAATGCGGTACTGTTGATTAAACAGTGCAAAATAAAGGAAATGTTTTTCCACTGTCAGCACACAATGTGCACATATTCTTAACAAAAAAGAATTGGAATGCAGTGAAGATATTCTTGTACGAGTCTTTGCTATAACAAAACTTTTAAGTGTAATTAATAGCAGTGTGTAAATATTTGAACTTTCATATAGTTTTTGAAACTACCATTTGCTGTTTCATTTGGTTCCCTTACTATACAAACTATATTCAAAGTTTGTAATTAAGGGGTAAAATATTCGGCGTCTCTCTCATGACAAGGGGCCCATTACCACATGTAGTATGCTTTGCCGCATAACATTTGTATACTGCAGCATAGCTAACTCATGTACTGCAGCAAAGCTAACACTTGTGTTCTGACATAGAGTTAACTCATGTATATGCACATTTCTCTGCTTTGGCTGTTCTCTAGGACTTTAGTGTTCTTTTCTTAGGGACAATGTTGTGGGAGTACACTAGCCATGCAATGAGTTTGTCTTTCATCCATGTTCAGCAGTACTATTTCCTATAGTTTTCACGTGGTATTATTAAAAAGATATTTGAACATTATTTGAAAATGTTTCTATATTCTAATCACGTTCAAACATTAAAATATGGTGTGCACTCAAAATTTTATTATTTGCACGGCTGTAGTGATTACCTTTGCTAACTCATTTGCCATTGATTTTGAGATGAAAAAGACAAGAAATTATTATTAATTAAACTCATTTGTGTCTTATGACAAGCATAGGCCACCATATTCTTGAATGTTCTTTTATTGAGACACCGCCCTAACCCAAGACTGTAAATAGCAGCTTGATTCCTTGTTAAAAGTAGTCAACTTTGGCGTAGCCATCGTGAGGATTTTTACAATGTGTATGTGTGATACATGAAACACACATACAAACATGCATGAACAGGCGTGCAAAATGCCTGTTTGCAAGGGAAGAGAAGGGAAGAGAAATGCAAGGGAAGAGAAGTGGACATCATAAACTTTTTCCCTTGTGTCCGTGTTTGGCACACCTTGTTTGCATTATGAATCCTTACCAACTCACTCAGCTTTCTGTCCTTTTGATATGCATGAACATATATTAAGGAGAATCAGACCCATCTTATATATTTCCGGCTACAGCATGGGTAGTCACTGTGCTTTACAATCATCTGCAGCAGTGCTTCAGAAGCATGGTGTCTTCATTTGAAGGGAAGCACTACACTCATCCAGAGTCAGTGAAGAGCTACAAGTTGAGGGCTGCTTTAGAACATGACGAATTGTTCCTTGAGTACATGACACTCGTAGTGCACTGAGAATTAGGATGCCACAGTACTTTTTAAAACCAGTGTCAGAGAAGTTTAGTGACTCCTGATGTGATTTGTAAATTGCCTGTGCCCTGTGGTTCATTTTGGGTGCTCACTGCCTTTGCCTAATCTACACAGGTGTTGCTGAGCGAGCACCCGCAGCACCCTTTTGACTTGGCCGTATATGGGGACTTTGTGTTCTGGACTGACTGGGTGGCACATGCTGTGCTGCGTGCCAACAAGCACACAGGAGCTGACGTCGTAGTGCTGCGCAAGAATGTTGTACGACCAATGGGTATCATTGCTGTGGCCAATGACACCAATGATTGTGAGTAGTTTTTTTAGGCTAGGGGTTTCCTTATTTCCTTGTTTTCAAGCAGCATGACTGGCATGGGAACTGTGATAAAAAAAAAGAAAAATCTTTGAAAATCATGACAAACAAGGAATGTCACTACAATCATTGTTTCAACAAGTGGGCCATGAGGTAAAAAGAGAAATTAAATGATTACAAAGGAAAGAGTGAGCAATTAAAAATACATAGGTTAACAAATGTCTGTTGCTTCTAAGCTTGCAATATTTTGTTTTACTATGTCCTGTATGCGCAGTGGTTGCATACAAAATTCTGTTTCCTCTGGCTGTCCAGATTAGCTTGTAAGTGACATCTTCATGTATTTGGTACATAATGTGCATACACCTGGTCTGTCATTGTCCAGGCACACTGAGCCCCTGTTCCACACTGAATGGCGGCTGCGAGGATCAGTGTGTGGTTGCCACAAATGGGACCACGTACTGCCAGTGCTTCCCTGGAAAATCCCTGATGGCAGACGGGAGGCGTTGTGCAGGTAGGAAGCCCAAGGGTTGTTCACTTAAGCCTTGCACGTTTCATACAGGTTGCTTTCCTGTTGCTGAGGCTGCTGGGGATTCACAGAAGGCCTCCATTCTGACACAGTTAACTTGCCAATTCAGCTTTCGTAGGAATGCCTGCCAAGTTCAAGGAAATTCAATGTAGTGAAAGTGATGAACTAGAGACTGTATGATGAACGGAGTGGAGCACTCCTGGTGCCATTGCCTCTTTTTACTGAAAAGCACTTCTTTTTATTATTATTTTTTTCTGATGTTCCTTGAGCAGTGATAAGGGCCACTACTTGAGCTATTTGGTAGCGCACATGTGAAGTAAATTACAATGATCAGGATGCACACAGGTCCTTGAAGACCTTGAATACCCTTGAATTTTGAAAGTCCGTTTTCAACGCCCTTAAAAACCTTGAAATTTCCGACTAGTCCTTGAAAAACCTTTAATTTCATAAATATTCAATTTTAATTTGTATTTATCAGCATCGAAATGGCTTTTGTTGGTTAAATTTTCTTTTTTAAAAAGAAAAATGTTCTGAACTGTAGCGAACAAAAAGTCTAGGTTTTTAGACCTATATAGCTGATTCTGATTAGGCGACTGGTAACACTGGTCGTGCGGTGCGATCAGTGGGATTCGTGCGAGCACCCACTGAGTCACGTCCTTGTGCTGGCTTTGCCCACTGAGTCACGCCCTTGCGCTGGGATGCCTCCTTGGTGTCAGCGCTTTTCTAAATAATTGTCTTCTGTGAACTGATGTGCTGATCAACAATGCCCAGGAAAAGCAAGTTTCAGCCTACATGGCTATATAACAACAACTACAAGCAGTGGATTGCACCCGACACGAGTCCGCATCGGGCTATGTGCAAGCAAGCTTTGTGGCAAAGTCTTCGATGTGACTGGCATGGGTGAATCGGCTTTGAAAAGTCATATGAAAAGTGTGAACCAGATTCATGCAATGAATGTAGCACAAGGGAGCACACTGAAACGCTACCTGACTCCTATCGCAACAGAGCAGTTCGCTGCCGCGCCTCTGTTGCAGGCACCAAGTGCAATGCTTTGGGAGGTGTTGCCAATCTTAAACGATGCTTGTAAAGCGCACGAGCTTGTCACTGAAGCCGAAATTCTTTGGACTCGAAGGTGGTTACATCCCATATGTCATACCGGACGTCATCCCAAGCAGGGGAGTTATTCCGGCGGATGATCCCGGACAGTGAACTAGCTAAGGAATTTTGTTGTGGCGAGAAGAAATGCGCCTACGTGATATGCCATGGTCAGAGGCCTTTCTTTCTTTCGGCTTTGCAGCGAGAGTTAAGGGCCTTGAAAATCCTCCAATAGGGCCTTGGAAGTCCTTGAAAACCCTTGAATTTTTTCCTTCAAAACCTGCACGAACCCTGAATGATAGGCATTTGCAAAGATGAAACTTCAAAGCACGTCTGCCATCCAGCTGGGCCCACATAGTACGTACTCGGGAAAAGAAATTGCTTTGCGGTATGGTAGCCGAACCTCTTTTCTATTTTTTTCTTTAGTTATCATATCTTGCCAATGAGATACCTGTGCCACGTACAAGGACCTTTTTATTTTGATTTAATTAATGCAAGAAGCCATGGCGGTGATGAAACAGCCGGGCCAGATTGCACAAATTGCACCAAGAATGGATGTTTGCGCCATACTGCACCAAAATAGCCTTTTGGCGGAAAATTGTGCCTGGCCAGCACCAGAGCATGTGTTATAGCCAAACCCTTTTGTCGTCGGTGCTTCCTTACCAGCAGAATTGTAATCAGAACCAACAGTACACTGTCATCATCATCATCATCATCATAGGAACCGAGTGTGGCAGTAGCAGAGGCCTGGCATAGTCGTCATGTCTGTCGTTCGTGCATTTTTCTCTGACAGATGTACGAATCATTGCCACTGTGCTTACTCGGTTGTGCTTTATTTGGGTGTCAATGAAATCCACGTGGCACCACAGAGTTTGCGAGTGGAGGATCATGTAACATATTAGGATTACAGTGAAGCTTTTCGAATATGTACAGGTGGTGGTGGGGCTTTGCAAAAGAACTGCTTTGATAAACATCTCACGAGGCACATACTTTTGAATAATATTAACAATCACATTTCGACTTCCACATGTCTGAATTAGTGGGTAAAGTGTGTAATAGCACCACGCACATTGCTGCTCACACAGATACGGGCTCAGCATGAATGGGAGCCATTGAGAAAGAAAATGAGAGCCATGTGGCTAGTCCTTATTTGTGCGCCAACATCTCCAAACATCATGTCAATAAATACAAAGGGGGGGAGATAATTATGCAAGTGTTTTGTCACTGGCCTCAATGTGTTCTTGAATTTATTACCCATGGTGCGATATTGCAACAAAGTTTCTCGACCCCATTTCGCACTTGCAACATAGTCATCGGTGTGCCTCGAAGTTAGTAATCTATTGACACGACAATGCATATAGTTGCGCTGCTGAGCTCCCTATTACAGTTTGGCTTGCGGCTGTAGTCTCTACGTAGTATTGGTGAAGGAACAGTGCAAACACTCGTTTAATGTAAATATGCAATGTCGCAAAAATAAAATTGACTAGATTTAATCTTATTTGTAGATAGGAGAATGCTTCTGACCAACATCTACGAGTGCAATACACGATGTCTTGTTCTGTGCAGGCACGCTAATTCGACCGGTCTCACGGTGAACCTTTCTTCACACGCCGTGACTGTCAAAGAGTGTTGCGTACAGGTTTAATAAGCATGCGTTTGTTGACAATCTGTCTGCGACGCCTTCTGTACCCCGTATTGCAGAGGTGAAGAACCCAGCCGTAGCAGCTTTTGTGTGTTGCCATAGAGGAGCGTTGCATACTTTCTTGACCACACTCGTATAGTAAACGTCACGGAAGCCCGTCTCTTACAACTTAGTGATTGTTTCAGTTATGAAAGTCTGCATGCGTAATGGTAAGCAAATCGCCTTTTACAATGAGTGCTTGTTGCTGTGCCACATCGCATTTTTGCCTGCGCCAGGACCTGTGCTGGAGGGTTAAATGGCTGTTCCCCCACTGCCATTCACAAACTATGTGGAAGCCACTACAATTTTTTCTTTCATGCTTAGCATGCTGCTGTTAGTTGCTTGTGAGCTGTGGCAGTTGGGATATTGTGTTATTCCATTATAGTTTCAACAAACTCATTTCATTAGAGCCATAATACTTTTGGCAGATGGTTCGTGAAAGCCTTTTTCTTTGTAGCTGTAATTGCAGCATTAACTGGGACATTTTGCCTTACAGTCAAGATTGCCAACTGCACCAGTTCAGAGTTCCAGTGTGGCGATGGTGCTTGCATTCCATTTGAGCTTGCCTGTGATGGTGTCCAGGCTTGTCCTGACGGCTCTGATGAAAATGTCATTGACTGCGGTAAGTGTTTGACAAAGTGCGGTGTGGTATCCATGTGTAGCACAGATTAAGCTCCCTGTGGCAAAGATATTGTGTGCGTGATGGGATATTTCTGATGTTCTGTGTGATTATTCTTGTGAAAGAGGTGATGAGTAATTCACCTATGATATTGTCATTTGTTTCATTATTTTCATTCTTGTGTTTATCGAAGTTACTGCTTCTGTCATCTTCCTGCGCATTTACATGCTGTACTCTCCACAGTGCGCATTGACTCAGCAAACTGCATTGGAAGTACATATTCTAAGAAATGCTAAGGGCAGACGCTGTATCCTCTTTCATAAAGTAATGTTCAGTGCTTTATTCACCATTTGAAGCCATGTTTTTCAATATGCTTTTGTTTAATTTCATCATGGAATTTTGGCACACATACACCGCTAGTTCCACTAATGTTCATTTACTGACTCCTTTTACCTGCAGCCATGTTGACCTGTCCTGAAGGTTTCTACAGATGCCACAACGGCCGTTGTGTGTCCAAGAACCGTGTGTGCGATGGCTTGGACGCATGTGGCGATTACAGTGATGAGCTGAACTGTACTTGCAAAGGCGATCAGTTCAAATGTGCTCGGGGCCCTTGCATTCCATCCAACTTTGTGTGTGACTTCGAACCCGAATGCCCCGACGCCAGTGATGAGATCAACTGCCGTAAGTTCAGTTGTCACATCATATTCGTAACTCAACATCTTTTAGTGTATGGGCTTTTAAGGGGCCGTGGAGCTCTCTTCTAAGTAATCCTTGAATGATTTTTCTTTAGGAACATGTTGCCTCACAAAGTGCTTGCCAAAAAAAAATTTTGAATCGGGCTTTTATGGGAAGGATTTAAATGCTTTCTTGCTTCTTCCAACCAACTGAGGCAACTTAGATACTCCACAGAAAGGGATAGGGGGAAAGAAGCTGCATCAATGCATGTCCTTGAGCGTTTTCTTTCTTTATTTAAATGGTGTTTACGCACTTCTGATATAACAATGAATGCAACGCTGGAGTCACTGGAAAGAATTAGTGGCAACATTCTGTGGTGACCATGGTAACTATGCCGAGCAACTTGTGCTGTCGCCTAGCTGAAACGAAGCATGAGATTCAGTGTGGCTGCTGCATTTTGATGGAGGTGAAATGTTGACGCCCGTGGACTGTGTGATGTCAGTGCATGTTAAAAAAAACCACAGGCAGTCGAAACTTCTGGGGCCCTCCGCAGTGGCGCCTATTGTAATCATATTGTGGTTTTGAGACCCAAAACCCCAGAAGTCAATCAACCAATCAATCAATCAATCAATCAAACAAAGCATGAGGTAGCATGGGTGTAGTATACCAAGTGCTTTCTTGCATGAATGTAGAAGAAAGCAAACCATGCCAATGTAGCACTGTTGCACCATTTCTTCTTTTCACATCTTTGTTATTGTAATTATTCGAATAGAGAAACAGATTCTGTTGTTCTTTTGTATTGATTTTTGTGGTAACACATTTTATGACAGCAATAATGAAAGGTACTTTGTTACTGTTCTTTTGTTTTTATGATGTCTGTCATCTATGCTAATCTCAAGATAGTTTCTATTGTCGCTTTTTCATATTGCGTCTGTAGTATCGAAACTGCCCACCTGCTTGGACCCAGTAGCCTACAGTATGTATTAAACAAATAAGTATACAGATGACCATTGATTAATACCGAGGGTACTAAGAGAAGCAACATTTGCTGTTTCTTAGACCCATTTAGTATTTAACTCAAGACAAGGAATGATATATACGTTACCAAAAATGCGTCTTTTTTTTTCCCCCTGTGAATGCAGAATTATAACTGCCTGTTTACTTACAGCTAAGCCGGACTGCACTAGACACCCCATGACCTTGCACCCGAACCTGCTTCTGGTGAACTGCGAGAGGACAACCGCATGCATCCACTTGGGCTGGATATGTGATGGCCAGAATGACTGTTGGGATTTCTCGGATGAAGAGAACTGCCAAACCAGTGAGAAAGATTAATATCAATTCACATTTATTTTGAAAGGGGCACTGAAAGCATTTAATAATGCACAGTAGCATTGAGGGGTGAAATGGCAGTTCTACATAACATTATTTCACTAGTCTAGCCAGCTACCAAAACCATTGAATAATTTGCACTGAAGACACAAGAAAGTTATTGCCTTATAATAGCTGTTCGCACCTACCATTTTCGGAGAGCAGTAGTATTTACTGAAACAACGCCAGAACTAACGAGGAGAGTGCCATTGTTTTAAGGAGATTCAATTTTTTTTTTTACATGTACTAACAGTAATGTAAATTTCATGGTCTGTCAGCATGCTATGCTATGCTTATGCATGTTGTGGCACAAGCTGTCGCAAAGGTCAAAGGTAAAGCACAGAGGTAAATGTGTAACGTAAAGCACAGAGGTAAACATGTTTCCTCTGTCTTGAACTGTCGTTGCCTGACACAGCACTATGACAGCACACGGAAAAAGAGTCGCTGGTGTTGTGGGAATTAAAACTACTATTCGGAACAGGTGCACTGTGCTTGATACAACACCTTTTCAAATATAGAGTTGAAAATGGTAAAGGGTCATGTACTGTACACTATCTGTGCGCGTTTAAAGAACCGCTGGTAGTCAGAATTTTTGGAGACCTCCACTATCTCACAATCATGTCATGGTTTCAGCATGTAAGGTGCCAGCATTTATTAACACCTTCCCAAATCTTGCGATTCAGCTTTTCTACAAGCCCTCTTGTTATTGTCTATTAGGAGTCACAATTCGCATGCAAGCCTACTGTTCTATTTGTTTTCAGTGCATGCATGATCAAATTTTGTAAAGACAAACTCTGTTAAGCTGAATTATTGGATGTACTGGACAGCAAGGGAATGTATGGTTGGTTTCGCACAAGCTTTTTTAAAAAAAACTAATTTGCATGAACTGCTCCTTGTTAAGATAGACAGCATGCACTGGGCCTCTTCAATTTTCAGCATTCTGGCAATCTGAAAAGAAGCTAGTTCTTGTTCTGATAGAAAACAATGGCACAGTCTCATGTGCTAGGACCATGATGAGTTTCGAATGGCTGACTCACCAAAGTTGCTCTGGTGTCATAGATGAATACGAAGATGTCTTCATTTCTGACAGCATGCCGATTTACATAGCGGCGGCAAATAAACCACTGCAGACTGGGTGAAACTGAGCAAGTGTGCTTGAAGCCACCATTTTGGAACATGCACAACCAAAAAATGCTCTTTTTATATTTACTTTTCCTTTGTAAACATACTTTTCCCAATGCTTTCAAATATCAGATATGTGGATGCATCTGGTGTATTGTCGCTTATTTGGAGGTTACTTCTGATAAGACTTCAGGAGTTTGTCTTAAAGGGAGGCAGCTGTTATGGTAATGGTAACGCTGCCTATTTAGCAGCAGTCACGCATATAATCACAATGATGATGATAGTGCACTGTAAATGTCTGTCGTTCATAACCTTTCTTAAGATAACTGATTGCCTTGCTCTCACAGCCACACCACAAGTGTCCTGTCCAGCCATGTCCTTCCGTTGCTTGAATGGCTTGTGCATTCCGGACTCCTGGCGTTGTGATCGGGATATGGATTGTGAGGATGGCCAGAATGGTTCACTCAGCTCAGACGAGAAGGGCTGTGGTAAGCAACCCACATTATGGCTTAAGTTTCCTTCACCATGAAAGGAGAGTGCTTTTTGCAAATGCGCAAGTATTTACTCCAACTGATAATGCACGAACTAGTGCTCACTTGCCATGCACAGTAGTACTGCACTGGCTTTTACATCACTGCCTCATGTTGGTAGGCTAAACTAAACTTCTGTTGTACCTGCGGCTGGCATAAATGGAGTGGCAGCAGACCCAAATTAGCAAAGCAACAGTAGTTGAATGAAGACCCCCTTATTTGATTACTAAAGGTAATACAAGCAACTAAGAGCCACTCAAGGTGCCTTCCAGTACAATACAACTACAACAAATTATTTTATGTTGACTATGTGGTTGATGTGACATTGCCGTACAATGCCAGGTTAACAAACGGTGATCCATAATTGTTCAGTTAAGGGGGCTTTCAACATTTTTTTACTGCCTTAATTAAGCAGTGGAGTGCGTGTAGTATTGAAGACTGAGATGACTGAGATGAAAAAACTTGGTGCTCAGGAATGGAAGTTTAACCAGCCTTCAAATTAAAACTCGAGCAGACGATGCCAGAAAACATTTCGTTTCACATTTTACTCTCCCACTGATGGTGCTGGTTGTTTCAAATTCTCCCACGACTGATATATAGATATGCTGGAAGTCTCATCTCATGGTTGCGTTTGCAAACCATCACCCAGTGCACCTAGTGTCATGCTACGATTGCTTTTTTTGGGTTTGATATTTTGAAACGGGAATCCTTATGCAAATAGGATACTATTTGCATAAGGATATCCGATAAAGTATAAAGAATGTTTGTGCACAACACTGTGGCCTAGCTGGGACCACACAAATTATGCATGCCACTTGGCATGTGAAGCCAACCACATTGCACAGCCATAGGTGTCACTTCTGATACTAAAGATTGCCACATTGTGTCGCTGTTGTCAGAGCAGAAGGCAGTTTCCCCATTCAAATAAAATTTCAGAGTTTCTGCCAGCACTGCAGTATCACTGAACTCCACAGTACCTGAGCTCTGTCACAGTGGTTATGGCACTCGGCTGCTGATATGAAGGTCGCGGGATTGAATCCCGGATGCGGCGGCTGCATTTCGATGGAAGCGAAATGTTGAGGCCCATGTTTTGTGCAATATCAGTGCATGTTAAAGAACATGAGGAGGTCAAAGTTCCGGATTCCTTCACTGCGGCGTTTCTCATAACCATATCGTGGTTTTGGGACGTAAAACTTCCAAAATCGTAATCAATCCAAGGAAGCAATGAAAACATACTTAATTTGCATAGCACGGCTGCTGACAAGCATCCAATGGCCATAACTTAGGTTATGTTATCTTTGCTGATTTGGAATTATGGTCACTGAAATCATACAAATACAGTTTCACAAAGTGAAGTCGTAAAAAATTTTATTTCAGAATACAAATGTGCAAGGGACCAGTTTCAGTGTACAGATGGCGAATGCATAAGCCTTCTGAACCGCTGTGATGGCCAGCCTGACTGCTCAGATGGCTCTGATGAACCACCAGCATGTCGTGAGTATTTCATTAATTTGCACTTGCTGCATACGTTTCAAAAAAGCCTCCGGTATACATTCGTTAAAGGGGCTGTCTACCGTCCTTCATCGTCATCCTGTTTTTTATTGCAGTAGAAAGCGTACCATTTGAAGTTTCTATGCCTGCTGTGGTTTCGCAGGAAAGTGAGCAGAAATGCTTAAAAAGCGGAATATTTATATGTTCGTGGTCTCTTCCTCTACTTTTGTAGGGACGCTGGCAACGCTGGTTACTGGGTTTTTGCAGGATGAGTTGCTTATGTGTGACAATAAAAATACAGTAAAACCTCGATAATTCGAAGGCCGCCGGACCGCGAAAATTCTTCGAATTAAGCGAATTTTCAAATTAACCGAAATGAAGAAAAAAAAGCAAACAAGCGCTACAAGATGAAATCACATTTATTTTCTTTGCGAGAAAAAGGTTATTTGAAATAATCGGTGATATTGGACTGCTTATTGCGGTAGTTCGCCGCCCCAAGTGCCATGTTCTCAAACCTGCTCACAATACTCAGCATTTCACTGTCACCACCGCTGCACTCGACAAAGCTGCGGAAGGTGTTCACGGCATCGACAACTGAAGCCAAAGCGGGCGCGCGGGCGGGCTCGTTATCGTCACCATCATCGCCGTCTAGCCCAGTGTCGACGACGTCCTCGTGTACATCAGCGTACGATGTTTGGACCCCCGCCTCAACACTGGAATACTCCACGAAGCCTAGTCCCTCGCCGTCGCCGGAGTCGGTGATCCGGGCGCACATCGAGTCTCCCTCGTCGTCTAGGCCGGACGAGCTGCAATCTTCATCAAGATCTTCGCCACCTTGTTTGCGGAACCCGGCATGTTCAAAACAGCGCCTGATCACCTTTGACTCCAACTCCTTCCAGGCAAAGGCAATTAAACAGATCGCACCAAGCAGATCGATGTGGTATTGCTTTCCACTGTCGTAGCAAAGCAGAACCCGCTTCAACAGGTGGTGGCGGTAAATCTTCCTCGTTTGCAGGATCACCCCTTGGTCCATCGGCTGCGATATGGCCGTAGTATTTGCAGGGAGGAAGACGATCTTGACGGCTTCCAGGTTTCTGATGTCCCCGTGGGCCGGGCAATTATCGATAACAAAGAGCACTTTCCGCCCTTTGGAGGCAAACTTCCGGTCAAGGAACCGCACGTATTCCTCGAATATCGCCGCCGTCATCCAGGCCTTCTTGTTGTGTCTGTACATGACGACATCCCTCGGAGGAAGGCGCGCGTTCTTAAAGCACCTAGGCTTACCCGCTCGGCCGATTACGAGCAGTGGAAGCTTGTCGTTCCCGGACATGTTCGCGCCGAACAAAATGGATATTCTCTCCTTGGGCTGCTTTCTCCCCGAGACAGTGGTGTCCTTGGCAGCAAATGTTTTCGTGGGAAGCATCTTGTAGAACAAGGCTGCCTCATCCAAGTTGTAGACGTCGTCCTCTCCAAACTCCTGAAGCAGCGGTGCCAGCGTACGCATCTGCCAGTCGTCAACGACGTTCGTGTCGGCGCTACCGCTTTCCCCGCACACGGTCAAGTATGTAAGGTTATTTCGCTCTTTAAATCGGGCGAACCAACCATTACTGCACTTGAAGCCTTCGTGGCCAAGGCGCAGTGCCAGGTCATCGGCCTTCTCCCGAAGGATGGTGCCGTTCACGGGAAGATGAGCTGCGTTTGCGCTCTGCAGCCACTTCATCAAAGCGACCTCAACGTCCGGGTACGTTGGGAAGCGAATCCTTGATCGCTTTGACGAATGCGTTTTCCCATATGCCTCGAGCAACTTTTCTTTGTTCTTCAAGATGGTCGAGAGCGTCGACAAGGGCATCTTGTGCCTTTCGGCGAGTTGGGTCTTAGTGCACGTCGACTTCTCAGCCTCCTCGATTAAGGACACCTTCTCCCGCAGCGTCAGCGTCTTGTACTTCGGCATCGTGAGTCCAACAAGCGGTCAGGACTTCGCACGCGGCAAATGCAGGCGTAGGCGGCGAAGTAAACAAGACTAATGCAAGACGGCGAATGGTCCAAGCACGCGAGCTACGTGAAAAACGCGAAACGGAATGCGTGAAAAACGGGAAAACGCGAACGTGGAAAACACGAAACGGAAAACACATTTTAACCCGTTTCCGGTACTCCAACTACTATGACCTCCGAGATAAGCGTCGCCGGAAGGCTGTTTCACGTCCGTTGCTGCCGGCGGGAATTACGAATTATCCGGATGAAAGCCCGCGGGCTGTTCAAATAATCCGGTAAAATTTGCATTGAAAAACACGGGACCGCAGAAGTTCTTCGAATTAACCGAAATTTCGAATTATCCGAGTTCGAATTAGCGAGGGCTTACTGTATTACCATAATAGATCTTTATGGCATGTAATTACTCCAGTAAACTATTATGCCTGTAGCTTTCATTCACTGCAAGTACTAGAAGGTCACCAATTTACAAAGGAGGTCCCGAGACTTTTTTTTACACGTTGAATGTTAGCACTGCCAGCACTGCCTACAAGGCAGTGCTGGCAGTGCCAACATTCGATGTGCAAAAGAAAGAAAACTTCTTTGTGTCACAACAGAATGCTACCAGATGTGATATAAAACACTACTGTAAGTAGTAAATTTTGCTTAAAGCAAAGTAATTGAACCTGCGTGACTTTTGCCTTACACTTGGAGTTTGACACACATCATCGAGAATGGCGCCACCACTCATTTTTTCATGATTTTCAGGGCCCACTTGAAAATACTGTTCTTTTGCTGCGGGATGCAAGCATGCTTGTTTTGTCGGTGTAAGAAGTGATCTCATCTTCACCACAACCGAAAAAAGATTTTTCGATCGATAGACAGTCCCTATAAGCTCGGCGAGCAGGTTGAAAATTATTTTAGGATGTTTTCTGGTAGTGTTTCAGAAAACATGATTAAAAGAGCACCAATTAAAATTTGTTCCCCTGCATAATATTCACACATGGTAAAGATTTCTGATGCTTATTGTAGTTATTTTTATTATTATTGTTATTACTATTAACAATGGTGGTTGTGGTGGTGGTGCGTTTTCTTGTTGCTTATGAACTACATTGCCCTAAATTAAGTAGCTTGAGAATGATCTGCTCATGTTCGCATGTGCAGCACTGTTTCGAAGTAACTCGGCTCCTCTTGGCACGCTGAATGAAGTTCTTCGTGCAATCTTTCCAACCTGGAAAATTAGTTCTAGCATTGAAGCCAAAAGCTACGCAGGGTTTACCTTCATTCGTGAGATGTTATAAGCAGTGCTGGGAACATCTGTAAAATGTATACAGTCGACTCTCGCTACAACAAAATTGACGGTGTGCGGAAAAAATTTCGTTGAAGTGAAAATTTCGTTGTAGTGAAATCGCAAAAATATAACTGACCTGAGCTCGTAGAACAGTGAAACTTTATGCCTCAATCTTGCGCGCAGCCTGCGGCATCACGGCGGTAGTCAGAAGGGTTCGGAAATCGCGAGTACTGAAATCATACCTGCCAAGTTTGGAGAAACGGAATCTGGGAGAGCTACGTGTTTACTCGATTCTACTGCGCCCTCCAATAGTAACGCTCACCCGTTTCCCGCGAGAAAAAAAGAAAAAGAAGTGAAACATCGATTGTAACGCGCACCAACGTAAAAAAAAAAAGTCCTTAGTAATCAACATCTCACATTCGTAAAAACAAATCCGGTACTCGTGTAATGAACGCACTCGCATAATAAACAGACCGCCGACTTTGGACCCCTGCAGTCACTCGAACAGCGGCGCTGTGGCTTTCCCGCTTCACTTGATCCACGGTGTCTCGAAGACGTTCGACGCGCTGATTAATAGCGCCTGCGTCCCAAAAAAAACTTCCGCACGTTGCTGGGCATAGCCACGTGCAAGCGGCGGTAACATCATTATGTTTTCGCAGTACTGCATTCATCCGGCAGCACGCTGCCACGTGCTGCCATGCGTGCTGCGCAGGTGACCGTTCGACAGCGCCCAAAGCACGTAGGAGGCGGCCATTTTGATGCCGACTGCGAAATGGTAACCTTGTTGTTCGTTCGCACTCGATTCTACGTGTACGATTTTCGGACCCGTTATGTCGGAAAGAAGGTGCGTGTTAGATTCGAGTAAATACGGGCGGGTGGTGCTTGGACCATAAAAAAAAAAAAAAAGAAGAAGAAGAAGTTGTCGACCGTAGTGGAGGAGTTATTGCAATGATATGGACACTGTTAGCGGGTTTTTGCAGTCGCCGGTACGAAGTCCAACTCGATAACACCACCCACGCATCGTATGCGCTACGCGCGAGTAAATGCGCGCTAACGCTGGGGGTGAACATGGCAGAAGCAGAGATGAAGCGACCCGGCCGTCTCCGCAGAACGAACAGAACAATGCGATAGCGTCGCACCGCGTGTGATGCTGTCGCACCGCGAGTGTTGCTATCGCACCGCGTGTGATGGCTGTTGTCACTTGCTTCTCAAGCAGAGAGAAAACACCCAGCCCTTTTTTCGTCGGGCGAAGGACCAAAAAGGGGCGCCGGTGGGAGAGGGGCGGTCATGTGCGCTATCTCGACAGACATCGGTAGACGGCATCGGTAGACATCGGTAATCAATCACGCAATGAACAGCGGCCGTTTCTGGTGGTGCCAACACACGACTTCGACTTTGTAGTCGTATTTTTATCTTCTGAAATGCTCCAAAATGTTTCGGATTGTGTTTACTGCATAGCAAATCAAATTTTCGAGGCTGAAATTGCATCGTCAAATTTCGTTGAAGCGAAACGGCACAAAAGAATGTGTTCGTTGTGGCGAGCATATTTATGCATTGACTCCTATGGACTGCTGGCGGGGATCCGAGGATTTTTCGTTGTAGCGGAAATTTCGTTGAAGCGGCGTTCGTTGTAGCAAGAGTCGACTGTAACAGTGTTCCTAGTGCACTTGTTTGGTATTGGCAGTGTTGCTGTCACCTTGTGTCTCTTTAAACTCTGGTGGTCTGGGGCATAGGTTATCTAGTTTAAAAGCACTATCACCACAGGAGCATTTTCTATTATGCTGATGCCCCTTAATTTCTTTTACAGTGCTGGCTGTGCAGGGCGGCTTCATTTCTGATAAAGACACAGTGAGCACTGCATAAAAGAAAAATTAAAACTACATTAGGAATGCACTTATGAAATTATGTCACTGTAACACAAAAATAAGTCCATATTTGCCAGCATAAAAGTGCACTGATTAGCCACCTTGAGGCATGTGGTTGAACATAAGGAATGCAAGCAGGTATGAGATGGCTGCTGCCCAATAAGCCCTCGCATGCTACCTAAGGCACCAAGTCTGCCGCAACGAGGCCCAAGCTATGAAATAACGAAAGGGAAGGGGTCAAGGGCTCGTTCTTTATTTGTTAGAAACAACTTAATGAGCAAACAGACAATGAAGCCTAGGAAAACATAGGGCAGGTTTGTCTTTTCGTCCACTTTAATTCCTTTCTACTTTCTCCACAATTACAATACCACAAGTAACTTCCCCTATGTTTTCCTAGGCTTCATTGTCTGTTTGCTCATTAAGTTGTTTCTAACAAATAAAGAACGAGCCCTTGACCCCTTCCCTTTCGTTATTTATAGCAAATTGTCAGATATAGTGAATCTATCCTTGTTTGAGGTGGACCTTGTTATTGCGAGATTTGACTGTATTTTATTTTCTTTTCATCTATATTTATTTTTGAGATGGGAAATTATTGGTGTCATCATGAAACTTGCAAACAGGACCTAATAATTGGGCATTTCTGTGTGAAAATTGCATAATGTGGGCACATATCTGCTGCCACATTCTCTCGTGACTGTTCATAACCTTGATGTAAATCAATTCCCTTTATCTGCTGCTGTTGCTGCTCAGGTATGCGCCAGTGTGGCGACAGTGAGTTCAAGTGCAATAGCACAGGCCAGTGCATCCCCAACGCCTGGAAGTGTGATGGCGCTGGCGACTGCCTGGACAACTCTGACGAAGACCCAAGTCTTAACTGCAGTAAGTTCAGTTCCATCATAAAGAAAGCTGCAGGTGATGTCTTTCAGGTGCACACTCCTTTTTCTACATAGTCATTATGTCCTATGACGTTCCACCACTTTTTTTTTATACTGTTCGAAGTACTTTTAATTTGAATGATGACTTACCAAGGCAGTCTACCACTTGCACAACAGATGTTATTTTCCGAGCTACCATAATTCTTTCTTTTAGTTACTTCAGCCTTGCAACATGCTCGTGTGCAGCATAATCTGGCTAAACTAAGGGCCTATGGCACGCCATTGCAAGCATGTGCTAGGAGCACATGGCAAGGGTGGAAAGTGGAATTGATGTGCACGTGTTACTGCGCAAAGTATATGCATCCTCTGCATGCATTAGTGCAATGAATTTATTCACTGACGTATGAACACCCATCTGAAAGCTGTGTGCTTTAATTTTCAGCATTGTTGTCATTGCTTCTGTGCAGCTCTTCGCCAGTGCAAAGCCAATGAGTTCAAGTGTCTCAACCAAGTCTGCATCCTAGATAGCTTCTACTGTGATGGAGATCATGACTGTGAAGATGGCTCAGATGAACCAAACACCTGTGGTATGCCTTGCTTTTCGTAAAAGTAATAAATAGGTACAATTGGTGAAAAGTGCAAAGCATCAGAAGAAATAGCTTTCACAACGTTGGATACCCTTTGCTGTAAATCTTCTTCCGTGCCCTAATAGCATTTAGAATACCATAATACTACAGGCAAGTACCCCCCCCCCTTGTAATTGACAATGAAACCAAGTTAAAGGCAGAGGATGCTGCTTCAGCAGCAGTACGCTACTGAATCATTCCAAGATCTATCAAAGGACTACTCAGAGTCGATGTCGAGGAGTAGGCTGGAGCCTATAGCGATGGTTTGCAGGAACAGCTGTAGTGTTGGACAGCCGGCCATGCAGACACACTATTCTGCACTGTGCTCGTGCTAAACTCGAACAGGGCATCACCTACTTCCTCGCTAAACACTGGAGCACTGGTGCTTAGCTTTTGCGGGAACTTTGACTTGACAAAGTTTTGTTGCAGTAACGTTTTAAATAGAGCTGTGCGAATAGCAAAATTTTGAGTGCAAGGCGAATTCGAATATTTATGTTCAAGTGCGAATCAAATCGAATAATTTTCGAATATTTCTTTACTAATACCAAGTCAAATTATGGAGAGATGCTCTGCTAGACATGGGCAAAAAGATTTATTGCATGACTAGTGTGCTGCCACAGTGTCATTACAAAGTCTCGGGGAACAGTTAACAGAGAATTGTGCAACAGAAAGCTGAGGTAACTTCGCCGCAGTACACGGGAGTTAGCTTCGCCGCAATACACGGATGTTATGTGGCGAAGCGGACTACATGCAGGAATGGGCCACTTGACACGCGACATAGCGCATTTTTTTTCCTCTTAATTACCAACTTTGAACATCGAACAGTAAAATTTAAGTGCGAATCAAATAGCAAACGCTATTCGAAAACAAAAATTGTATGGAGGATATATGAGTGGATGGAAAGTTCATGGCACAGACTGAGATGCGGTGCTAACTCAGAAAAGGATGGCAGTTTCCAGTTGCGGAAAGCTATGGCAGGAGCGCTTGCATGGATGGAGGTGCTTTCTTGCAACTCTATTAATAGCAAGCTTGTCGGCACAGTGCTGTGCAAGACACTATAGGTTTACTGTTGCACAAGAGCTGTAAAGGTTGTTTGATGCATACTGATTTCACATCGTTAGACATGCTGGCTTTGCCACTGTATTAAACAGGGTGTCTTCCAACCGGGGAAACCGGGAATTGTCAGGGAGTTTGTATACCTCTGGAAAAATCAAGGAATTGTCAGGGAATTTTCAAAAGGCCTGGCTGGGTCAGGGAAATTGACAGACATCGGTCTGCGCCACCGTCACTTAAACATTCAAAACTAGGCATGTGCGACTATTCGAACAAACAAATATTATGGTATTCTGATGTGCTTCAACACGAATTTGAAGTTTCCAAAAATTTTGTATATTCGCAACCAATGATTAGAAGCATTCTGCATGTAACATGCCTGGAAGGATGGTTTCTCTGCATCATGAAATTGCTATGCTGCGAAGCCAGCTTTACAGGCAAAATACGCACTGCCGTGAAGCCACACTCTTGGTGGTATGTGCATATTTGCACCTAGTTTAAACATTTCTTTTTAGTCTGGAGCGAGCTAATATATGTGGGCCAAGTATGGTCAGTTTTTAAACTTGCTGTATTTTACTGCTTATAACTTGCACTCTACTTTTATTCAAATCCCACTGCAGATTTCAGTTTGCTTTGAAGCTACTCAATGCTAATCACCATTTGCTGCAACTTTTCTTCAAACCAAAAAGTTATATTTGCGTCAGCTGGCTGCCTCCTCCTTTGGCTGTTATTAACTCTGGAATTTTGCTCAATATAAAGCAGTTAGTCTATGTTACTTTCATCAAAGCCAATAAATTTGCTCCTGCTCCTTCGGCAGCATATTCCCAAAACAAGTAATGCCGATAAATAAACCAGCTGTTCTGTTTGTAAGTGCACTGAAGTTATTTTGTCGTTTAGCAATGCAGTGATTGTGGAGGAGGAGTGTATCCATTGTATAGCAGCATGGTTCATAGCTTATGCAAATGTCCTGATTTTTTTTTTCTGTAGTACTCAGTTCTAGTAGACAAGCAGGTGGTTTACCGGTCAGGGAAAGCATGGAAATATCAGGGAATTTGGAAAATTTAAATTGGTAGACACCCTGGTTTATCAGCTACTCTGATTATGCAACATACAACTTAACCTCGATATAACGAATTTGGATTTCAATTTCAATTTCGATTTTATTTGCCATCTTACAGCACAGATGGAGGGATTGTAGGTATCACGAATTATCAGTCATTACAAAATAAATGAAGAGTAATATTGCCATTAAAACAGTATTACAAACATACATTTACAACGAGTTATTGGATATAAAAAATCAATTCCCGTGACAGCCGTATAGTGTCGAATTAAGCCACAGGATGTAACTCCGTTGTCCCATGGCCAGATGGCTATAGCGCATGTGCACTTGCAAGCTCCATGCAGCATAAAAAATAGGCTCATAATGGGTATTAGAATTCGAGGAGAGACCAGGTTTAATGCAATTTTCTTGAAACATGTTAAGGGGTTAACAATTGGGTAAAGTCGGGCTTTATCCGAAAATGAACAACTTATATATATATATATATATGCAGATGAAAGCCTTCCTGTACTGACATGTAAGGCTGATGATGGTGATATTAGACATGCAAGTAGATTGAGAAACTTCTACAGCTACTACTATAAAAATGTTAGCCTTCATAGCTATTTTGTATATGTGTGCTTGAATTACTGTGAACGTGGTCCAATGTACAATGACAGGCTTCGAGGAGGATTATAAAGAGAAAACGTAGGCCTAGAAAAGCCATAGCACAGCAGTTACATTGGAGCTTGGAAGCACCATAAAAGTATAGAGTGTGTTATAGTATATTGTTTTGTATAAGGTGTATTTTCAAAAGACAGGTTGTCATTACATGAGCTTTGTTTAGACACTACGACATACTATTATATTCTAGTTTTGATTGGAGGCCTTTCTAGGCTTTACCAGGTAGAAAAATAAACTCATTGACAGTTGAAAGCTATTGGGGAGTATACTGTCTGCCTTTAATTTGAGTTTGTAATCTGCGCACATGTTATTTGCAGAATGTGTAATAGTACTTCTGCATGTAATTTCTCTCTGTCATGTCATGACCGAGAGTTGTCCAACCAGAAGTTCTTAATTGAGACATCATAGACACCAACTGTCTCTTCCAAGTGAAAGGTTTTGGACTTTGAAGTGCATTTACCAGTTACAGCAATAAGAAAATGCTTAAATGCAGCCTTGTGCATAGGAATTTTTGAAATGGCATATTATGTGGGAAGAATGTTAATGAGATCATGTCGACATCTCTGCTCTCATGAACACCTGAAATTAACAGCTTGATGTCATTTATCTTACGTTGCATATTTCATGGACTGCTCTCATAAACACCTGCAATGTCAGCTTGATGTCATTTCTTCTTCGTTGCATATTTCGTCAATTCAGAGAAGCACCGCTGTCGGGAGAACCAGTTTGCATGCAACAACGGCCGCTGCATTTCCAACCATGCCACCTGCAATGGCTGGGATGACTGCCGGGACGGGTCTGATGAGAAACCTGACTTGTGTCGTAAGTATCCTGTCTTGCACTTGCATATCTACTGCCTTAGGATTTGCTACTACGGTTTTTAAAAGGAATTGCAGGAGCCACTGTGTTAAAAAAAAAAAAAAATCAAAGCAGCCGGAGTATACCCTTTACTTAAATAATTTTACCATTTGCTTATATGGTTTAACACCTTATATGTACACCTTATTTGATTTGAAAAAAAGAACACCTTGGTAAGAAAAATTTTAGAAATATGAGCTTGTCATGTGTTAGTTTCTTCATGTATGTGCTACACAGTGAAAGGTATAGGGGTCTTTCTTAACCTTTACACGGTTGCCATGGGTGCAAGCGGTGGCAGTCACTCGCAAGCACAAACGCAGCAGCCCTAACAATTAGAGCTGTGGCCCCTATCCCGCGGTTCGCGTTAGATCGCAACCACGGCGGGTTCAGGCCAGGGGGACAGAGACAAGCCTTTGAAATGAAGGTGTTTATTCACCTTATTTCGACGCCACCAACACAACAAGTATAAAATATGCAAGTGCCTCAGCGCGCAGGAGTAATATTCCTCATGGCTGGGCAAAACAACAATACTAGAAAAGCGCACGACGAAAAGGGGCTGATAGTGACTCAGCTCGCTTCGTGTGGCTTTGCGCTCCGACCAAGAATGAAGATCACTCACGGAAGGAAGGCAGGCGCTTGGTGACGGCGGCGGGCAGCGATCTCGCGTACCAGGAGGGGATCCGGTCAATCCCGACGCCTCCGGACGAAAGACCCCAGACTTCCGAGAAAGCGGCGCGCCTTCGCGAGGTTGAGAGGAGGCATCTCCCCGAATCTTAGGAGAAGGGAAAGAGTGGAGAGGAGGGAGCGGGGCATACCGGTTTCGGCACTGCGACGAGGCATGAAAGGCCACGGGGGAAGCAGCGTGAATGCCCTCTCCCACCGCGCCGCACACGCAACCGGTACGCGGCCGCTGGAATGCGCATGCATTCCCACAAAGGGAAGCTGTTAATTGGACATGAAATCATGTGCATGGGGCATTTGGTAACTTTGTTTAAAAGTCACAGTGCCGCATTTATCAATAACATGGGTTTGTTATTTGTTGACCACTATGTGCACAAAAACTGGACTACTACTATGTTCTCGATCATTTGCCTAGGAGGACGCTACTTTTAAGCAATAATAAATCGTTTGCTCTCGCAAAAGCTTCACCCCTGCACGTTGAAATAGGTTTATGCAGAACTTTTGCTTGACCTTTCTAATAACTTCACTTGCTTCGCATGGTACTTTTGATAAGTCAATAAAGAAATAAGCTTTCTAGCTGTGATGGCTTGTGAAGGTCCTGTTGGCCCAATAATTCTCCATGCTCTTCCACAAGTATTTTCCGTCAAGGCAGTTGAGGTCTGCTGACTAAGTTTGTTGATGATATGTTGCCTACGCGGTTTTTGGGTTGAGCTTGAGATGTAGGTTCTGAGGGACGAACATTATTAGTATTGCATTGCATGTTTACAAGTCAGCTCTCTGATTGCCACCCTGTCTTCCCTTGCAGATAAGCAGATTGCCAAGGGGGCCTCATGTCCCGATGGCAACTTTATGTGTGCAAACAAGAACTGCCTCAATGAGAGCCTCCTTTGCAATGGGGAAAATGACTGTGGTGACTTCTCCGATGAAGATCAGTGCAGTGAGTATGACTGCTGCACTTTTAGGCTCTTTGCTCTGAAATGACACTGTGAAATATCGATTAAAACTGCTACTGTCGCACAGTCGCCATCATATGCAACATCTACAGTTTGTGACAATGTGCAAGTTGCAGCATCGACTAGTGATGAAATTCAAGAACATGCCGATTCGCTGAAGCAGAATGTTGAGCAAGTTTGTGATCTGTACTGCTCTCATTGTAAGCAGGAGCACCGTAAACAAGAGAAATGACTGTTCTTTCTGAAAATTAGTGCTTCAACTACCATATTGGTCAGATATTTTCACAGCATCTTGGTGTCTGAGACATTGTTTGGCAGCTGTAATTAATTGCACCTTACAAATGTTATCTCTCAGTGTATTTCTTATAGCCTGGGAATTCAGAACATTGAATAAACCGAACGCTTTATTTTAATTAAGTGCCTTCAAAATGCCCTGAATATGTAGCAGGCAAACGAACCGTTTGGTTATATACTTGTCATCATTAGCCACAATTCTGAATCTTCAAAAACAAGTTGGTGCAACTCAGACATAAACAGTGAGAACTTGGTAAGGTATTCAAGTACAAACAAGTCAGAAGCATGACGAACTAACTTGAAGTTACCAGAAACCAGAAGTCATCCACATGCGATGCATAATGTTGGGTATTGCTGGCAACATAGCTAACTAAAGATGTGTTTATGGTTTTTCCTGAAAGCACTTTCTGTTGAGCAGTAGAAAATTTTGTAAAAGACATGTTTAAGCCTTCATTCCCATCTTTTTCAGATGTCAATGAGTGTGAATTGTCAACCCATGCTTGCTCACAGCTTTGCGAGGACCGCCCAATAGGCTACAAATGCACCTGTCACCCTGGCTTTGAGCCTAAATATGAAGGTCGCATCTGTGAAGGTCAGTTCCGTGAGTCTGGGTGTGTTCATTTGAACACATGTTGCTTGAGTGCATTTTTGGAAAGCATGAGCTGAACACAAACACGTTTAACATGTATAGCCAAGTTAAGAATTATGCTTTGTTTGTTAATGAAGATAAAACTCACAGCGACAGAGCCTCAATGCAGGTAATTGCTTAATATTTTTACTGCTGCAATGTCAGACAAGTGTACTCTCTGACAGTTTGTGTACAACGTGATGGGTGCGAGACCTGTACTTAGCTAGCTGCATCACACACACCTCGCATTTCATGATCTTAATGCATTTCATTAAAATTGTAATTTCCTTATCAAGTGCAGAAATGCATCCTGAAACTTCAAGACAATCGCCTTATAATTTTCATTTAATTTCCCTTCGCCTCATACTTGCAAAAGGATGTGATGTGGGACACCCATGTATTGATTGTGCTTGGAAAATAATGTGTAATAAGCCATGAACTAACCCCCCCCCCCCCCCTTTTTTTTTTTGTGCAAGATTCAGTTGGATTTTCCATACACACTTTGTGTCACAGTATCACAAAAAGACATACAAGTGGAATTATCTCCTCTTTCTGTCATCTGTTGCTTTGTTGCTCCGTTCTATTATCCTTCGGTACAATATTATGGGTAGGCTTACAACCCCTGATGAACACTTTTTATATAGCACTCGCATGTCCTGTAAATTGTGTTCTCCATGGCACAGAGACCAAGTTCAGGTCAGCATAGTTGTGCCATTGTACTAAATGTGGGGCCATCCTTGCCATGCTGGCACTACCTGATGCCATGGTTGCATAGGCGCCATCAGGAATGGCTTTCCCCCTTTGTGGCTTGGGACCATTTCTCATGTGCAGACTTCTGCATGCTTGTTGCGAGAGCTCCTCTGGGACTATCTAAAGGACACTTTCCCATTCCCTTGTGTATGCCTTCATTTGTCCACCTTTACCCACGAACAGCATAGGCTTGGGTTTTTTCTAGGTGCAAACCTTACTCTCATTATTTTGGTGTAGTAAGTTGAACATTGTTGATCCCGCATCATTTTACATCAGCATGCTACTTCATAATTTCGCTGGTGGGCTTACCACCTAGAAGGTGCCCATCTTTTGGTTTGTGCTTTTTTGTGCTGTGTTCTTTGTTCTTTGAGCTTGAGAGACCCTGCAACATGTTCAAAACCTGAGTACATATCTGCAGCATTGGTGCCTACATGCGTTTTGCACTGTTTCTCTTTTGCAGATGTGGATGAGTGCACCACAAAATTTCCTTGCACTCACCATTGTCGCAACACGTACGGTTCGTTTGCCTGCACATGTGCGGATGGCTATTTCTCCATTGATGCAGGCCGCACCTGCAAGGCAAACTCCTGTAAGTATTTTGACACAGAAAACTGGTTGTTTTGCTCTTATGATGGGTAGATCCATGCACATTGCCTTGTGTCCCCGACAATTTGCATGCAGCTCTGCGGCTGGGTAGTTTCTTGAACATGTATTGTTAGTTCAGATTTCATGGGATGACAGAAAGTGTCCAAGTTTTCCAAATATAAATCTATCAAGTGGACAAAAAGTAAGGAAATAAATGCATGAGAGAAATAGACAACTTTTGCAAATAATATAGCTCCCATCAACATTTGCAGAACTCTTGCCCTGCAGAGAAGCTGAATGGCCTGTCAGGATTTGGTCAATTGCACCATTTGTGCCAAGTGTTTTCTTTCAAGCTTTCCGTTATTGACTTAACCCAGTTTTCAAAGGAAATTAAAAGGGCTGTTTGGTTGTTCTAAGCTACGTGACAGCATATTAAGGGACTCCAAAGCTGTTGAGCATATGTCCCCAATATTTCCTCCATGTATATGTAATGTAAGGCCTTTCGCTCATGTCAAATGCCTAATGTAAGAAAATAAGGAAGGCAGAACAGATGTTCATGGTGTCGGAACTTTTGTGATGTCTAAATATATTCTTTAGGTACATGCATTGTGGCCAGGACTGTATAGTGATTCTATCACAGTTCCTTTCGCTACCACACTTTATCAGTGGCGCAAGTGCCGTGCCATTCTGTTGTCCAGAATAAGTCATTCAGGTCTGGTAGAGATACAAAAAGAATAGAATTGAACAAAAGGAACTGTTAAAGGGGTGCTGACACAAAACTTTTCATCTGATGTTTTCTTGCCTCAGTATGTAGCTGGGGGCCTATTAGTCGTAACACAGCACATCAATTGCTCCTGCACGCGACAGATAATTGTCTACGGCCTGTTTATTACTACCGACTAGTTTCAGTTTGGGAGAGCTTTAAAAATGAAAAGCCGCCAGGTGCAAATGGCGCCACCTAGTATTTGTAATGGGGTAAACAAATTCGACCACATTAGCCCAGAGGACTGTGATGCACTTCCTCCCGACCTTCAACTTGTGCTCATTTTCTTTCGCCTGTTACATGTCTTGCTCGTCGTTGTCATTGTCGGGTGGCAACAATTTCCTTGAGGCCTGGCATCACCAGCCTGGCACCGTAATGCAGGCGCGGAAAACAGGCAATGGTGGCTATGACGTCGTCATTGCTAGCTACACTGCTGTAGCTCGGCTGCCATGGTGACGTCACGGAAGCTGGGGGCCCCCTTGGGGGTCACTTTTGGCGTTGTTGATGTCGCGAGGTGTGGCGTGTAGTGCTCGATCGCGCATACTAACTTCAGTATTCATTTAAATTACCTTCCGAGCTGTTTTCACTGTTGATATTTGGTACTGCAGGCTATCTCAGCTGTGAAATTTATGTGTCAGTGCCCCTTTAAGATGTTCTTCTCTATCAAGTTCTTACCTATATGATCTCTAGCTGTGGCTAAAGCTGCACCATACATCAGAATTTATTTAGTGGTTTCTAATTGTGCCCTTCAGGTATAAAAAAAGTAGTAGTTCTCGAGCAGGGCTTGCCAACATTTTCCATATCCAAACTTGCTTCTGTTGTGTGAGGAGTAAGAATGATGTTCTTTGCTTTCTTCTATTTTGCAGCTGTGCGAGCCCATTTGCTGTTGTCGAATCGTTATTACATACGACAAATTGACCTGCATAAAATCAGTTCAGAGATACTAGCTCAAAACCTTACTAACTCCGTGGCTCTGGACTTCGATTCTGTTGAAGACTGCATCTACTGGTCAGAGGTGACTGCAGTTGGAAGCTCCATCAAGCGAATGTGCCTCAAAGGGAGGCAGCAGCACGAGGTAAGGAGGACCGTGTGTATCATTGTTGCACAGTCAAGAGGTTCATCACACCTAAACATTGCAGGCTCGCGTCATGTCTATCATTCAGCAGTTTTTAAAAATGCAGTATTTACATTAACTACCTCTAGTTCGAAATACAATGGTGAGGTTTGTGAAAGGCATGTCTAAAGAAACGCTTTTTATTTGGAATGCTTCGTTATGATTGCCTGTAGCCATACTTACAAATGGGTGCTGTCTAGATCTAGAAAAGCTTATGTGTCTGTAGGATCAATCAGTGCTGCATTGCACTTTGCCCAGGATATAAACAGTGTCATTGTGAAATAATGTCAGAATTTTTCGCAGTGCCGTTCAACTGCAAAATACTTTTTAAAGGTTACTTTGCCACCGTACAATGGTGCTGTACAGCAAAGCCTACGAAATGTGGGAAAGAGGCTTCTAGTTTTCATAGGATTGCCCAACTAAAGCAAAGCTAATAAACTAACAGCTGTTGAAGAAAATTGACAGTGGTTGCTCTTTTGTGTCTTTAGGTGTTGCATTCCACAACAGTGCAGAATCCAGATGGCTTAGCCGTGGATTGGATTGGTAGGAACCTCTATTGGTGTGACAAGGGCAAAGACACAATTGAAGTGTCTCACTTGGATGGAAAGTTTCGCAAAGTCCTTATCAGAACTGGTCTTGAGGAACCTCGTGCCATCGTCGTGGATCCCGCTGACGGGTGAGCCTACCCACATTTTCATGCTCGTAGTGGGAGGGAACTTACACTTTACAGTGTTAGTTGCAATGCATCGCTATATTTAATGTCATTCTTGAACATTTGTACGATCATCATATCACGTTAGCTTTCACTCGGGAGCTCAGCTTCTCATTTGTTCTTCACAGTGGTGTTTAAGGTCGGTGGCAGGGCTTAATTCTTATTCGTCAAAAAATTTATCTGCATCTTTGTGGTGGTGGTGATGACGTAGTCAGTAAGCCAAAGATAAAAATCAGGAGGTTGTTTTACTATTGATTTATTCCTATGGCATGCTGTTCTTTCTGGTTGACATGCATCGTCATTCTCCTTACACCAAAGCCAAGGTAGTGCATTCATGTATAGCACAATGCACTGCTCCTTTTCTTTCGTTTTGTTCTCTCTCTCTCTTTTTTTCTTTTTGATGCAAGGATGTCGCCTGTAGCCACAAGAGATGCAACAATATCTGATGTTGGTGTTTTAAGAACATTTAGCTTATTATTCAACGTGCCTTTCATTATACCTCTTTTCTTTTTTTTCTCCATGGTACGCTACTGGTAGCAGCACCTGTTAATAGTTATGCAGAGTTCCGATTACTTGCTTAATTTGGCGGTCATCAAAGTCACCACAAGTTCTTTCGATACATAATGTTAATAACTGGCCTATAGCTAAAAAAAATTATAGGGTGGTAGGTGTACTTAAGGTGTCATGCCTGCATTGAGTTGTGGCTTAGTCACCACAAAGGAAGCACTTACAAGAGTTAAGGACCCTGCTATAGTATCGTCTTCGTGGTGGCCACATTTTCTGGCTATAAAAATAAACACCATAGAAAAAAAAAATGGACCTTTATTTACTTTTTTTTTTCAGTTACATGTACTGGACAGATTGGGGGGAGCACCCATACATTGGAAAAGCTGAAATGGATGGCTCAAATGTGCAAGTCCTGGTTAACGAGTCTTCGGAGTCAATGGGCTGGCCCAATGCACTTACCCTGGACTTGATCACTCGCCAGTTGTTTTGGGCTGATGCCAAGCATGACTACATTGCAACGGCCAACTTGGATGGAGGCAACATCCGCATCCTTGCACGAAATGGTTTGTACACTCGTCAGTTGCTGTTCTTGCATTTTGTCACATCAGGCCCGGAAGTGGTCTGCAAGTCATACATTGTGATAAGGTAATGCATGCAAAAGGTCAAGGAATTGGTGCATTTGCAGAGCATTAGTGTCCTTACTAATGGCATACTGTGAGCACCATAGCCTTTTTGGATTTCTTTGTGTCATTATAGTGTCTGCTTCCTGTGGCACACAGCTGCATTGAAATTGTTGTTTCACAACAGACTGATTTGTTTAATTGATGTGAGGGTTTTTGGCACATGAAGCTATTCTAGGTGACATGAAGTCTACATGAACGAAATGCAGAGATCTGCCTCATGTCTTGCAGGTATACTACACTCAAAGTTCTCTCCATCCAGGTTGAGGCTTACGTATGTGAGGGTGTTCATGCACAGTTCTGACCACTTTATTGGCCATAGTGAAGTTCACCTTACTCTTTCTAAAGGCCCGTGCACACTGGCGGAAAAACGCTTCGGCGGCGACACGGCCACACTGCTCGCGGCGAACCGCGGCGGCAGCGCCGCGAAATCCCGCCTCCTCTGAGCGAACGGGCGCGAGAAGCAAGCGAGCCACCGTACGGGTACGAAACGAGCCCCCTGGCGGGTCCGCATGACTCCGCGATGGAGAGTGTACGTCACGGACGGGGACACTCTGATTGGTCTCCTCTCCGGCGGCACGCCGCGTAAAATCGTGCACAGATCGATCGCCTCGCGGCAAGAGAATCCTTGCCGCGCGGCAGCCTCGGAGGCTCGCGTTTTGCCGCCCGCGGCGCGCCGCGCGCGTTTTTCCGCCAGTGTGCACGGGCCTTAATGCAAATTGTGAATGATGTGAAATTGGTTTTTTTCTTACTCTGACTTTTGCTCTTGTTGTGTCCTCATAGCCAGGAATTTGCATTGTCTCTTTATTGCCTGTCCTATCTATGCACGTGCACGCTGAACTCTACACAGTATTTAGAGTGTGCCGTGTGTGTCTGGCCTTCTTATTTGTCCGTGTCCTCGAAGCGCATTCCCACCGGTGTCCACTAGGCTCACATAACATTCTCAGGGTTGGATTTACAAAACACCGATGTGTATGAAACTAAAGCTGTGTAATGAAGGTAGAGGAACGTCATGTATTTAGCAGTTATATTGGTGCTGTGAATTAAATTGCTGCTTTAATGAGAAAAGAATTATACAGTCAACTTCTATTACAATGGACCCTGATAATCCAGCAAAATGCATTCATTGTATCCGAAGTCCATAATGTCCCAACTTCTGGCTTCAGTTGCAGGGGCGGAAGTGGGATAAGGGGGGGAGGGGGGTTCATCACCATGTAACCAACATTTTGGATTTCACTTGGCAGTGTGTGACGGGCTAGTTCTTTGACTACCTGCCAAATGCGGATGCTACGGCATGATTGCGATGGATGTCGATCACCAACAGGGGAATTACAACTGCAGTGCATGTTCTACTTCAGTGTTTGAGCGCCGTTATTGTGGGTGCAGCAAGGCCTCTGCTTTTTTGGATTAGGTCTAACACGCTCATACCAAGGCACCTCTCACACCAATTTATTCTGATTTGCCAGTGAAACTTACCGGGGCATGCTTGGAGCTCGAGAACACCTCACTTCTGAAACATGGTCACAATGTGTAACAACACTATTACAAAATTACTGAGTTAAGTGACGAACGTCGAAAGTGTAGACAAGGAAACAATAGCTTTTACTCACATTTAGATCAAGCGCTTAGATTTGCTTGCTTGCAGTAGTGTTATTGTTTATGGTTGAACTCATGGCCTGCTGGGATAGTCCCATCTTTTTTTGTAATGTCCACCTGCTTTTTACTGCATGCAGCTGCATTCAGAATCTTAATCTTGCTGCTCAACAAAATTTTCTTCCTTTTTTGGATGTTTTATTGCAGTCTGGCACAACTGACTAGCAAAAGAACACAATAACAAAATAGTGTCATTATGCTTTTCTTGATGTTGGCTTGGCTAGAGGACTGACTTGGCCAGAGGCCACCAGTGTTGCCAGCCACAATTAAAACTTGTCATCAAAACAGTGCAGACACTGCTGTGATGAAGTCTGTTGTCATTCCGCATTGACACGGCAAAAGTATGTTTTATACGTTCATTTTGGTAAAAGATTGCCAATAAT
The DNA here is from genome assembly GCA_013339685.2 of Hyalomma asiaticum. Classification (NCBI taxonomy): domain Eukaryota; kingdom Metazoa; phylum Arthropoda; class Arachnida; order Ixodida; family Ixodidae; genus Hyalomma; species Hyalomma asiaticum. The sequence goes on from CM023482.1 coordinate 105,576,222, forward strand.
TTCATTCACTGTAGCTGATAGTCTGTTGTAGCACAGTTCCTTAAAAGTGAACTTTGTCTCACTGATAAAATACATGGACCAAACCTAGCTTGAAATAAGGTCCATTAGATCCGAAAGTGTGTTGTAGGCAGACCTGTTGCAACAAGCTTAGATTGTCCACACAGTAGAAGCGTCTGCTACGCTCGGTGCGAGCAGTGAACTGCGGGCCTTGTGACGCCTACACAGCGCACTTAAGTGTGTGCTGTACCACAAGCTCCACATCCTGAATATTTTATTGGGTTTCATATCCTTTGCATCTGGAACATTAAATGTCACTGTGCTCTTGCTCTTCAGGGCCCTCATCTCCATTGCACCATGTGTTTGCTATGACACTGTTCGAAGACAAGCTCTACTGGACTGACTGGGAAAGCAAGGCAGTTTTGTACTGCAACAAAAACAACTGCTCAAACATCACCGCACTTGTCCGCACTGCCATTCGACCTATGGACATCCAGGTGCAACACCCTCTGAGGCAGAGACCAAGTGAGTTCATCAGCATTCGGTAAATGTGATCATCTTCTAAATGTGATTAGTTTCACGCTTGCTTTAGAAGTGATGCACCCCCAGTGACAGGTTCTTCTTGAATATTGTGAGATGGATACCATGGTTTAATTTTAGCTATACAGGATGATAAAAGAATGTCGGTGTTCTGACAAAATGTGATTGCAGCATGAACTAGCTCGTAAGCATATGGTTTAATTAGTTGTTCAGTGAATATGTTAGACTCTATGAAGCCTGAGCTGGGTATTTGTCTAAACTATGATGGTCTAACCAGATTGCCCTGCAAGCCTATACTCTCAACAGTGGTTGCCTTGTGCTATGGTGCGAGTATTTGGACTGGAATTGCGCCATGTTGTGCAAAAGTTGGGGAGCCACCCCTGTTCTCATGCACCGAGACGTGTTCCACACTCAGTAACAAATTTTTAGACAGCGCCAATAATGTTAAGGGGTTGTTATGGTGATAGTGGCAGATGTTTTGGACTCGGGCGCAGCGAGCTACAGGGTCGCATCAGATGTCCTGCTTATTCTGTAATGTTCTCTCTTCAAAGGAAACATTATAAGCACCAGCTACTTATTACTGTAGCTGTGGCATTTTTTTTTTTTTTTCTATTGTGTGCAGTGAGTACTGTGGCTAATTTTAGTCACATCTTTCTACTGTTATCACTGTGTTGCAATTTCATCGATGGCTTTACAAGTGGGCTCACTTGGCATGGGTACCTTTTCTTTCTGTACCCACAGTGCCTGACAACCCCTGCCAAGATAATGGTGGTTGTGCAACGCTGTGCTTGCTCAAAGCTGGTGGCAAGTCTACCTGTGCATGTCCTGAAAACTACGTCTTGCAAGGGGACTCTGTATCTTGTGAGAACAACTGCACCAGGTGAGGCGCCTATGCAGCATTATACAGCCTAAAACTGCCTGTAGAGGAAACCCAGAGCGATTCATGTTACAGTGAAGAAGCTGATTTAAAAAAAAAATTTTTTTTACTCCTGCTTATTTCCATGACAATTGTAATTAACCACAAAAGTTTTGTGGAAGCAACCATACATATCTATGTTGCAGTTTGTTTCAGTTAACTTGCACAAAGCGTTAAAAATATTCATCTGTGCATAATGAGATTGCAACTGCCCTAGTAATGTTTGCAGTTGTCTTGACTACCTCGGATGGCATTTCAATATGAGCTGAGGTAATTAATTAACCAACCTTTAACTGTTGCTTAAACATAATTCAATGAAAAATTGTAGGGCATTGTAATTTCTTTATGGATAACATATTTTCATAATAATAGATTAAATGGTTTTAATTTTTTGGGCTTCTTAGAAAGTGTGCAGGATTTGAAAAAAGTACCACGTAAGTAAGCGCTTACAAGCCTTGACATTAGCACTCTCAGACATGCTATGAATGAATGATAGATGATGCATGCAGACAGACAGTACTGGACACATCACAATAGAAATTGATAAGATATGTCTGCAGTTTTTGCCCTCTCAACCTCTTTATGCCTGTGGTCTGTAGAACAACAACTCCTGCAGAAAAACGATATGATTGCGTTCGTTACTCCATTCGCCTGGGGTAGATAGGGACTTGAGACAAATCATCAAACTTTTTAAGGTGACTAAGAGGGAACCCGAGTTGGAGTCAGTGGTAATGCCAAATAATTGTGCATGTGCTGTGAAAAATCCGTTCAAGCATAACATTCGAATTTGTTATTATGTCACTTGTTTTTCCCGGGATTGTTCACAGTTGGAGAGAAAACATTTATTTGGCAATGGGTATTATGGCATACAGGGAGCTGACTCTGCAGTTTAAGGCGTGGTGCATACTTCTTAATTAAGCCATAATGAAATGCAAGCCGAGAGGGACCAAGATTAAACTCTGAACATCTGATTACTCTGAACTGTGAAATCTGAACGGGTCATAATAAATTGCAAGAATTGCAAGTATTGCAAAGTGCAAGAGGGGTGTGCAAGTATTGAATGTTTTGAATATTTGTCGAGTACTTTATTTTTAATATTCACATGCAACTCAAAATGAGATACTCGAAATTTTCAAATATTCATCATGATTCTAAAGATCTGACATATCGAATGTGTAACGCAGTAGTCTTGCTCCAGATTACTTATCTTTCGCCATAGTGCCGACACCAGCGATGTCTGTGTTGGCAAGCATCTGAAGTGCACGGAGGAGTACTTGCAGCCAACCACGAGCATGCCTGCATGTACGACCTTTTGCCGCCAAGATGCGCTATATTGATAAGCATCTTCAACTACATGCCCAACAGTGCTGTTGGCGCCTATCTAAGCATCCAGTTGTACTTTCCACTTTTAACAGGCAGCCAGTACACGCTGGCCTGCCATTCGCAGCCCCGTCCTTCTGCAGAATCTTTTTGGCGTGCATTGCATAGGCCTGACCATGTGGAGCAGCTAGTGTTCCATCATGATAGCTTTTAGTGTTTTCTAGCACTTCATCCTCTGATACCTTATCAGTAAGGCTACAGCGTGACAAGATATTCTAATCATTGTGTTCCTGGCAGTACTGTTTTGCATTGATGCTTTTCTAATGTATTTTCTTGACATCATTACTGAAGGTGAACTTTTGTTCTGATATTCATTGTTTGATTTGTATTAGAAGATTTTTATATTTGCATGCCTCTAACAAGCCTACATCCTGGCTCCTATACTAAGCCTTTACAGATCTGTTGCAGCGCTGTCATGTAAGCAGGGGTGCCACAAGGAGGGAACAATTAGTCTAGTTTTGCTCGTGTCAAGCTTCTGTGCTAATGCTGTGGAAAAGCATCTCTGTCTTTCTTCTTCTTTCTACAGTTCACAGTTCGTATGTGAGAAGACGTACAAATGCATCCCCTCGCTGTGGCGCTGTGACACCCAGGATGATTGCGGTGATGGCTCTGATGAGCCGCCCAGTTGTCCACCATTCCTGTGCAGCCCGGGCCAGTTCCAATGCGCTGACGAACAGTGCATCCAGCCTAGCCAGTTATGTGACGGCAAGCCGCAGTGCACAGGTGGCGACGATGAACATGACTGTGGTATGTTTAACATAATCTCTGTTCTACCTGCGAGGTTTCATGTTCTTACAAAAATATTCGGTGAAGCACTTTTATTGCATTAAAAGAAATTGCACGTTGCTTGATTTGTTTTCATGGCTGTACTGTGAAGAATTGCTTCATTTTTGCGTTTATCCCATCTTAGGGATTTCTCACTGTAAACTCTGACGAAGCAAAGACAGTTTAGAACAGTGGAACAGGAAATGTAGTACAAAGGGTCACAGACCAGTTTCGGTTCTCAAAGAAAATGGTCCTAACACCTAGCTTAGTTGAATGCTACTAAGAGAAGCTGTCAGGTGGTTAAGGAGCAGAGAGCTTACGTTTTTGTCTGCATTGATGAGTATTGTAAGAAAAACGTTCTTAAAAGGCCCCTAAACCACCAAGAGGTCGAAATTTAGTTGCAGTGTTGCTTTTGTGCCGGTGTCCGCAACAAACACGTAGCCGCAAGAATTTTTTGAAACGGTGCCGAAATAGCAGGGTTACACGCGTTTGATTATTAAAACGCGGCGCTTGCTTGTTTCTCTCTCTCCTGCTCCCCACCGGCCGCTCGCCGGTGCCACCTCCTCGCTGAGTGCTCCTCTGAATGTCACGTGACATACATCGCCGATGACACGCATCCGGTTGACGCGCCTCCGCGGGCTCTCGCGTTCGCGCAAGTGTTTTGTTGGTGCTGTGCCAATGTTAGCGCTATCTGTCGTATTCTGACAGTCGCTGCAGTTTCTAGTCGGCTGTACCTGACTTGCACTTGCGTAGCATAGCGCAGTTACGGATTCACATGCGAACACCACACGAACGACACACAACGAGGAAAACAAAAGGCAGGGAGAGCGTGCATTTGCTAGCAGACTAACCGGAAATTGACTTTCTCCTTTGATTAATCAGCGGAGCTCGGACTCTTCTGACGTCACCAAAAACCAGAATGTCGTCGCGGCTAACTTTGGCATGCCGGAAATGGCCGGAGAGGCGCACAGGATTGTTTTTCGAGTTTGTGGCGCGGCCGTGGCGCATAACTCTGCCGCATTTGACATCGTTCATCGGGACGGCATTCTCAACTTGATGCACGTGTCAACTTGAAATGTTCAAAAACAATTTCGGGGGTGGTTTAGGGGCCCTTTAACTAAGCATTGCGAGGCGCTGTGAATGCGTGCTAGAAAAGTGCATTGTTAGTGAGAATACAGTGTAGGGAGTTGTATGCATAGTGGGTAATGAAAACCACAAGTTTCTTCAACTGAGGACAAACACTAAGAAGCTACTACTTATGATCATGTTGGGATTAACATCTAAACTGCAACTAGATAGGATGCATTGTTGTAATTTCATAATTCTGTAGAGGGGCCTTGTTGCACTTATCTTGTACCATGGGAGAGCCACAGTGTTATAATGGCAGAAGCCTGTGCCATGTGATATGTACTTTAATTCACAGCCACATGGGTCTCTTTTCTGCGAGAATTATGGCATGGTCAAGACACACACAATGCCGTTATGAAAATACATTGGCCCAATGTGATGCGGTAATCAAGCCAATGCTTGAAAAGTACAGGCAAGCCATGTGCCGTTGCTGTCTTCTCTTAAGTAATGTTCTCCATGCGCTGGTTCCCTGTGTCACATTAACAAATCAGCACAGACGGTATGGTACAGCCGCCCATTTTTTTAACCTGAACACGCAAGCGTCGACCGCTGAGCTGATCAGCGCCACAGAGCGGAGCGCGGCGTTGAAATGAACGAGAATACGCGCATGCGCGCTTTGAGCAGTCCTGGGCAGCTGTCGTCTGCTAGGCTTTTCCGGGAACCGGACACCACGCCCGATATTTCTTTGGGATGTGCCCCTCAACGACATCCGTATTGCAGCTACTCTCTTTTCCTCAGGAACCCGAGCTGGCATCACTAAAACTACGGAAAGCACATTCTCGAGAAGGCAGGTGAAGGGCGTTATAACCGTGAAGTGCGATATACCAATGATGTCTGATCGGAATATCTCGCTTATCACCTCACGCCTTTCAGCAAATAAACCAAAGGAAGGTCGTATCATGTCGCACTTTCCATTCTTTTTCCAGCGGTATTTTGAAGAGACAGCAAAAAGCGATAACGGATGAAAACAATGTAAGCAGCATGCACTAGTGTTGCAAGATGAAATTAAGCACAGAGCGTATCGCTCACCTATTATTAGTAAGCTGTTAATTAACACGATCCCAAATTAGCATAATTTTAATTACAATGATCTTAATTGAAAAGTTCTGAAATAGCAAGGTCCCCGATATGCAGGTCCTAATTAGGATGGTTCTAATATGTGGCTAATTAGCAAGAATTTAACAGTAAGTTCGTAATTCACTTGATCATAATTAGCAATGATCTAATTAGCCATGACCTCATTACCATGATTTTAGCTAGCGTGTGTATGACATCAGCTGCTTAATTTGAACGGGTAGGCTTAATTGGCTTGAATAAGCATGAACTAAAACCACGAAGAAGAAGACGAAGAGAGCCAGAGCGCGCGCCGGCCGCTGATGAATCTCTTTTCGACTCCGCATGACATAAATAAAACCTTAACCACTCCGGTGTAAAAATGCTGATGCAGGTGCCCCAGCGTAGTTAGCGGGTGTAATCATATTTCTTCCATCGGGAGCACGACCACTTGACCTTTCCATTACAACTGAATAGCAGCGTTGAGAATACAAAAAAAAAAAGAAGAAGAATGACGATACCGGTGCTCAAAAAAAGCGGGCGTGGTGTCTGGTTCCCGGAAAAGCCTAGCAGACGACAGCTGCCCAGAACTGCTCAAAGTGCGCATGCGCGTATTCTCGTTCATTTCAACGCCGCGCTCCGCTGTGTGGCGCTGAACAGCTCGGCGGTCGACGCTCGCGTGTTCAGGTTTAAAAAATGGGCGGCTGTATATCTATGCTTACATTTACCAATAGACCTGACGTTGGCATAGCTTTTTAACGCAATAGCGTTAAGAGCTCGTTCCACAGAAATACCGCCATCGGTGACGGCGTCTCCACGCGTCTCTTGTGAGCAAAAAATCGTCCGTGAGCGAAGAATAACAGCTCCAAAAATGGACACCTATGTCCATCTAGCGGAAGACATATCAAGCAATGTCTCGACTGCCATTGCCTCCGGGACGGTGGGTGTGCCCGTCATCTCGGAGGCCATGCAACTACAGCAGAGCCTATATGCAGTCTCGTCGGATGCTCTGCATCCAATTTTTAACATTTCATTCTCACGACACCATTAAAGAAGTGAAGTACTGCAGTTGCCATTTCAGTGACCATAAGGCGATGCTTGTTGCGGTTGGGCGGAAGAGGTCTCCAGAAGAACAAATCAAACAGCTGCCAGATAGTTAACGCACGAAGGACGACAGAATGTGACCATTTACGAATAAAAGCGTCACGCCTACGCGCAGTTCGTAATATAGGACCATGTGACTACATTCCTGTACAAAATTTTCATGAAGTTGATAAAAAAGTGCTGTTAAATAGATCGCAAACCTCTACCATTACTATAGATACGTCACGTGCGCGCGTGTGTGTGTCTGTGTCTGTGTGTCTGTGTGTGTGTGTGTAACAACACACATTAATAAGTATGCACTGAGTGGTTGAAGTGCACACTAGGGGCCGGATTTCGCTATCGCGTTCAACTCTTAAAGGCGAAGCTTAAGGGTCCCCCAATCTTTTTCCAGACATTCATTCTGGCAGGTCTATATCTGTACGGATACTCATTTTGTAGATGGTGTCGTATTAAAACATCACCCCACACTTTCAGCTACATTTTACAGTCAGTTAGCCTGATGTTGTATACAGCAAGTGCCATAGCTTAGACACTGGTTGCAACTTAACAGAAGAATGTTTCCTATTCTCTAACTCCAATGTATGTAAATATATTTCTTTTCTGTAGTATATGTGGCTTGCTACTGTAGCTGTTACTCAGAAAATACTGTGTATCAATGAGTAGTCAATCCTTCCACCAGTCTCTCCTTTGTGCAGTTTGTTGAAAAGCTTTGCTGTGTGTATCAGTGTTTTGCACCTAGCAGTCATCTTCCTTGGTGATATTCATTATGCTGGAAGAGTATCATTGATTTTGTAGGGATATGTAAACACAGCACTGGTATGTGTACCTACAGAAGAAACTAATTTACATGCATTTTCTTACAGACAAATATACATGCTTGCCAAGCCAGTTTAAATGCCCTGGTAATGGGACATCGCAGGCGTACTGCATATCAGTGGCTTCACGTTGTGATGGTCACATTGACTGCACGATGGGAGGCGAGGATGAACTCAACTGCCGTAAGAATTTGTTGTCTACTCGATCATGGTTAGCTTTAACATAAGACCGTGTCCTGGAATGATCATATTAGAATGTCTGTAGTTCCTCACACCATCTCTCTGTTAGCCTGTAAGATTGTGCTGACTGAAATTAGCTGGTAATTGGTTATACGCTTTTAAAAAAGAAAGCATTGCATTAGTGCTATAAGCTAGAATAGAAAAAGAGTCTCCAAAAAGACCTGGACTCAAATAAGCAATGGTACTGCAGAATTCATGTTATTGGATAATCATGTTGCCTGTGAAAACACTTGCAAGTGAAATGCAAGAACTTCTCTACACGTAGTTCTCTGCTGTTCAATAAGAAGTCATTTTCATGCAAAAGTTGATAAAATTGTGAAAAAAAGCAATCTGCTTCCACAGCTTCTTCTGACCCTTTGTTTTCTAGTTGTATGCCTTTAGTTGCACTAAACCTATTGCACATGACTTGTCAACTGCTGTGCTCATGTTGAGAAAATATTACTTTTGTGCACCAACTGATTATCAGCAGGGTTTTATCTCTCTAGGCATGCAGTGGCTATAAGTGACCTGCATAGCAAAAGAATGTTAAATTAATTTTGTTTATCTGAAGTTCTTTAGCAACTAAATCTAAGCACAGTGCTTACAGAATGAAACGCATCAATTCAAGGCTATGTAATGCTTATACTTTCATTTTCACTGTCTTTACTTCATGTCGCATCTTGTAGTGGTGGCTCATAGACTTGAAATCAGAACCAACATCACCTTTAGTGGCCAGATTCATAGCGACACAGTGTGGTTGTGTCCAACTGTTGTGCTTACCAGTTGTTGTACTTACTGTCCTGATGTAGCACCCCGTTCCATGAGCACTCTGCATAGGCACTGCATTTTGTTCTTCCCTTTAGAATCTATCATGCTAGGAGATAGAACAGAGAGCATTATGCTTAATAGCCGAGAATCGTAGGATTGAGCCTCCAAGGAAAATTTCGTACCTCCGTTAAATATACGGCAGCTCAAGCATGTCCTTACTGTTTAAAAAATTCGATGGCCTGGTGTCTTACTGAAGCATTGCTTGCAGCTCCGAAGACTTGCCCAGCTAATCAGTTTAAATGCAACAACAGCCGATGCATTCCTGATGTTTGGACTTGTGATGGAGACAATGACTGTTTTGATGGATCAGATGAGCCACCTAACTGCTGTGAGTACCCCAGCATTTTCTTTTACGTTTGCACACAATCTTAGCTCAACCGAAAGCTGGCGTGTTGGCTTTGGGTCAATACTGCGACACGTCGTTGGTCAACGCGCGGTAACACACTGTGTTGACCCAGTATAGCCTGTTCTGTTCGTGTGGTTGGCGGGCAAGTAGTGCAAAAAAGCTACGACAAAACAATGCTACTCATCTCATTGAGGCATGACTTTCATATTCCCTTGTTCAAATGGGATAGAAGCTGTAAAGAAATATGTTGAGAGCTTAGCAACGTATCGAATGTTGAGGCTAGAACATCTCAGTTTTCAGGAATGTATGAGTTGGTAAGGAAGGATCATGCGACTGTATTGGGTCACATTTTGTGCTTTCGGTAGAAAACATTGCTGTATCACTGTTGCGTACCATAATTGTGACTTTCCACATAGTTGCTGCAAGGTAAGTGTTGCTATGGTCTCTGCACTTTTTGTGGACATGTTTGGCACTTCAACACACCGTCAACGCTCTTTGCCACTATCAGAAAGCATATTTTATAATAAGTGCTGTTTCCATTCCTTACAGCGGACAGAGAGTGTCCTCCAAATTCATTCCGTTGTTCATCTGGTCGCTGCATTCCCTTGGCCTGGCGCTGTGATGGTGACTACGACTGCTCAGGTCGAGAAGATGAAGGCCCTTCATGTGATGAGGAAGCCATGAGCTGCCACCCATCTTATTTCCGTTGTAACAATGGCCGATGCCTGCCTGGACATTGGCAGTGTGACTTCGATGATGACTGCGGGGATGGTTCTGATGAGAAGGACTGTGGTGAGCACACATAGCATACTTGAGCTCATGGATTGGCTGCCCTTCACCTTTCTGAGATATTTGGGGTATGTGGGATATGTGCAGAAGATGTGCTGCAGTATTTTTATGAGCTCCTGTTATGTGCCGTATTGGAATTCTCACCCTCAACCCTGAACTGAAAGTGCAGTTTTTGATTCAGCACTGTTTTCATACTGTAAGTGTCCCTGGTATGATAAAGATGCGGCTGTAGTTAGTGACTTAATGCATACTTAATGCGCAGTTGTTGTGCTAAACCTTTAGCCTCACAGTGTTAAAAAGCAATGGCATTTACCAGAATTGCAAATGGTTACTTATGTGCTCTCTTGTAAAACACTTATGAAATGATTGGTCATTTTCTTTTTGTGAATGCCAGAACGCCGAAGTTGCTTGAACAACGAGTTTCAATGTGCAAATGGGAGGTGCATCAAGGCTTCCATGCATTGCAACGGAGAGTTCAACTGTGAGGATCGCAGCGATGAGGCCAACTGCAGTACGTATTCTCTTTTCTTTGTCCTCTGTGCATTATTCTTAGCTACCTGCACAATAAGTTGGTTATGACTGGTTGTCTTTGTATTTCATTTTTGTTGGTAAGCGCACTGACCATGTGATACGGGGTGTGAAATTTTAAAGGACTGTTGTTTGGCATGTCACCCTTGATAATCACTTGAGGTAGTCACAGCGTCCTACTCTATAGCTGTTTAATACAGTTATGGGTTCGTTTTATTCTTATACAATGACAACATATTTTCTGAGAAGGAGTATAGAATCTCTAGCAGCCTGTTGTGTGGTATGTTATAAATGCGGGTCTCTTTATTTCTTTTCCCCTTTTGTCCTTAGATTCAACATGCCGTTCTAATGAGTTCTACTGCAAAGTTGTGGGTCACTGCATTCACAAAGAGTGGCGGTGTGATGGTGACGTAGACTGTGCTGATGGCTCAGATGAAGAAGGTTGCAGTGAGTGTTGGTTTTCCTTGATTTCTTGTCTGCACTGTGTTGGTACACAATAAATACTACCTGTTCAGCACGAAGGGCACTATTACGACTTTGAGCTCCCTGTCACGGATACTTTTGACTAAAACTACAGTAAAAGCTAATTAATTCGAATTTCACGGGGACGCTCAACGAGTTCGAATTAAGCCGAATTCGAACTAACGAAATTCATTGAAAGAAACAGAGTGAATTGAGGTCTGGTTGCTTGAAATCAACAGAAATATTTATTGGCGAAAATAATCCGTTATGACTTTCTGTTTCTTTTCTTTAAATGCGATGGCCATGGCTTTGTTCTCCAAAGCGTGAATGGGTCGGAAAGCATCCTCTTCGCCCTCCTCGAAGCTAAAAAAGAGGCGCGCGACACCCATTGCCTCCAATAGTTGTGAAGCTGAGGGCCACGTCGGCGCCTCTTCCTGTTCGTCGTTCTTATCTGCTTCGACGACGGGCTCTTCTCCGCCAGTCACCTGCACGATGATGTCATCGTCGGTGATAGTGCCGTAGACCACTGCACTGTTATCTACGTCAACGTAGTCATCGAAGCTGACATTGTCCAGCGCATCACGCAGTCCGGCAGGGATGACCTCGGCCTCGCATTCTGTGCCTGGGCTTTCATCAGTTGCGCAAAAGCCACTGTGGCGGAAGCAGTTGGCGACTGTTGTTGCCGTCACCAGATCCTAGGCACGCACCAACATATGCATGGCCGTGAGCAGCGTCACATCGTAGTCTTTCATACTGGCGCACAACACCAAACACTTGAGCATGTGGCGCCTGTAGAAACACTTCAGGTTCTTAATGATGCCCTGGTCCATTGGTTGCAGGGCCGCTGTTGTGTTCAGCGGCAGAAACGCGAGCTTGGTCGCCTTTAGGTCCACATCAACCGCGTGCGCCGAGCAGTTGTCCACTATCAGAAGCACCCGTCTGTTGGCGAATTCAAACTTGCGGTCGAGCTTGATCAGCCATTGTTTGAAGATCTCCCGCGTCATCCACGCCTTGCTGTTGGCTGTGTATTCCGCCGGCAGCGTACGGATATTTTTGAAGCAACGAGGCTTCAGGGCCTTCCCTATGATGAGGAGGGGAAGTTTTTCCGTCCCGGTCATATTTGCTGCGACCAAGACGGTAACGCGCTCTTTGCTCCGCTTCCCGCCAGCACAATTGTCACCTTTGTAAGTCAGGGTTTTGCTCGGCAGCAACTTGTAAAATAGTGCGGTTTCGTCCGCATTGAAAATATCACGCGGCGAATAGGCGTTAAGGTACTCTTTCAAAGCATTGCTTTGCCAATTCGCGCACGTATCACCATCCACCTCTTTGCCTTCGCCAGACACGGTGCGGAACACGATCTCGTGCCTCTCCCGGAAACGATGGAGCCAGCCCTCCGAAGCTTTAAAATCGTCGATGTTCAGGCGAAGCGCGAAGTTCGCTGCCTTCGCCATAACGATCGGGCCGCTCAGCGGGGTGTTCTCGCTTCTCATTTCTTTGATCCACATAAGCACTGCGCGCTCCGATTCCGGGTGCTTCGCCAAGCGAAGTCTCTTGCGACTGCTGGTGAAGGCATCAGTCGCGTAAGCCTCCTCAATCGTTCTCTTATTCTTAATGTAAGTTGAGAGAGTGCTTTTAGGGATCCCATGTTTTCTTGTGATTTCTAGTTTGCTTGCCTTGTCAGCATCCACTTCACGAAGGATTTCCACTTTCTCCTTGAGTGTTTTTGCACTGTGTCCTCTGCCGCGAGAAGTCATAGTGAACTGCGGTGACGCTAGGCCCAACAGCCAAAGGCTACACACCACTTCCAAAACCCACGACACGTCACAGAACGACTTCGCAGCTCTGATGAACCCAAGGCCTAGCGACCGAGTGTGCCGGCACCGGAACAAAGTTGAACGAACGTCTGCAGCACAAACTGGACAGGGAGACTACAGAGTACGTCCGACACGGAGCACCACACGATGCGAAGAAAGAGCGCGGATCACGCGGGGACGCCACGCTGGCCACGCCGGCCACACAGCCAACACAGCCACACCACACATCCGGGCACTACGCTGAGCGCTCGTGCCATCTATTGTTACACCAAGAAAGCTTGCAGCGCCAGTATGAAACACCATCACACAGCGGCACGCAGTTCGAATTATCGTTAGAGGAGCCGATGCGCGCATGAACTAATGAGTTGGTTTACCCATAGACGCCTATGTATCGCGACCGGACCATGACCGTCAGTTCGAATTAACCCAAAAGTTTGAATTAATGAGGTGTGAATTAACGGGCTTTCACTGTATTGACTTTTGACTGTCACAGATACTATTGACTAAAATAAAAGAGAGATGTTCCTTGTTCAGCATCTCTCTCCTCACCCACACACCAAGGATGGTGCACTCCCTTGCATGCTTTATCTCAATTTCACAGGGTACTGCACATGGTGCACAATAGTATCCTGTTGCACTGGCACCTTGCCCAGACCAAATGATGCTTTGAGTGTCCCTGTAATTATTGTTGTAATAAAGCAACGACATAACTTCACAGGCCAAACAAGGCCACTCTTGTTGTCCCCGTATGGTTAGTACGTAGATACTCGCCCTTTATGCAGCAGTGGTTCAGCTTAAAATTATATGTTGTCATTTGTACCCTACATCTGTACAGCTTGTGATAATACTCTTTTCTCTAAGCACTAAACCTTCTGCTGATTGCATGCATGTGCATTGCCTAGTTGTAGGGAGCAATAACCTAACAGGCACATGTTGTCAGCACGCCGCGCAGCATGGTGTCCTCGGAACCAGCTTGACGTCCCAAAAAATAGTGTTATAGTTGTGAGCCTTTTAAGATTGAAACCAGGCTTTGTTATATATTTCTTTAGCAACATTATATTATTGGTGGTAGCTTGACATTTGCACAAGCATTTTTGGGGTGAATGCTACCTTCATTTATGCTGTCTATATCTATTATAGCTTTCATCAATACTGCTTGCTTTGCAGGCTTAGAGTAGGCTTGTGGAGCTTAGTCAGATGCTCAGTGCACTAAAATAAGAAGTGATCGTAATACATGGCAGTCTGTTTTATGTCATTTCCTGAATGAGAGTTTGCACTCGCTGTCTTTCAGATGTTGTAACCGTATGTGTTATATATAGGTGACATTCTTACGTCCTGATGCATAATTTTGGCATAATTATAGAACAACTCTTTTTCAGATGTGGCATGTAAGGCAGGAGAATTCCAGTGCCAGAATGGGCATTGCATTACTAGCGCATTCCAGTGTGATAACGAAGATGATTGTGGAGATGGCTCTGATGAAGACCACCAGCTTTGCCGTAAGCATGTTCCTGTGAATAACTAGCTCTATTTTGTTTTGTTCATTCTTTAGTGGAGAGAACTTGCAGTTATAACCTAAAATATTATCCAGATGACCTGGATGGCATTAGCAAATATGAGGTTTTTCACTGTTGCTTTTCATCTAGCATGGCAATAATTGGCAGTACCAACAGCTTGCAAGTGCAAGAACAATCACCAAGCCCAGTATTTGTTTAGTCGCATTTGAGTCCCATGCATAGTGTTCTGCTCTGCTGAATAACAGTGTAATGCCTATACTTTCAATTGGTTGTGGAGTAATGTGACACTGTAACCTGATGGTCATCACAGTCGGCAGACAAAGGGTTTGCAAGTCAAGGTAATCGCATTTGTAAGCATGCCTGTCTGATTTGTATCAATTCATAAGTGAAATGTGTGGAGCCTCTGTAGTGGAAGCAAAGAAAGGAGCCAGCTGAAAGAACACTGCCCCTTTGATAGAGGAAAACAAAATACAGAATTTTCAGTACTAATATGTATCTCTGTTACAGCTAGTGGATTGGGTAACAGAAATTTTAACTGCTTCAAGTTGTGTATTTTTTATACTTGCGTGTAACTTTAGTGGTAGAGCACAAGGATTGTTTTATGACTCTTATGTTTTGTGACTCTTGTATGATGCTGGGATCCTTGCAGTGCATTTTGCGTGCCCACCTGGGAAATTCAAGTGCAAGAACAGCCTCTGTGTGCCGGGATCAAGTGTATGCGATGGAAAGGATGACTGTGGTGACAATTCAGACGAGGACACCCCTCAGTGTGAGCCTCTGCTTGTTTTGGCTTTACATGGGCTTGAGCCTGTAAGCTAATTTAAACAAAGAATGGTGCTCATTAAAAAAAAAAGGCCGTGGTGTTATAAGCACTCCTCAGCAGGTGGATGCCTGACTTATAGTGCAACTTAAGAGAAGCTGCCAGCCAGGCCTGTAGCCAGGAATTTTTCTTTCTTTTTTTTTTTCTGCAGTGCTTGTGAGAGGATGCGAATTTGCACTTGACGACAGTGCATAGAAGAGTGGCATTCCCACCACGTAGTACTTGTATTCAGAGGGTTTACTGCACAATCACCAAGCCTGATAAGCATACTGCCAGGCCTACAGAAATGTTTGAGATGTAGCGCTGGCAGTTCGACCACTTGAGTGAAGTAAAAACCACACATTTGGTTTCTTTTTTAGACTGCCCAATTTTTTGGGTGACTTTGCCATCCCTATAGAGTCTGAAAAATTAGGCATTGGCTATAATTACAACTTCTTATGATTTTTTTTTCTAGCCTTGACATTCCAGCAGAAAATGTTTTTAGCTTTGCTGCAGCTACTTTGTAAGCAACCGTGCGCACTTCTCTTGAAATGTACATTCAAGGAATAGCTTAGTTGAGACTATATAGTCGCACAAGTCTGTGCACTTCTGGTGAAACTGTTTGCATTTGCTATCCTAAGTTGATGGGAAATTGAATCGCTGCACACTGGCTTCTTTTCTAGGCCATCATTGCAAAGCACACGAGTTCAAGTGCAAGAGCCAGCGGTGTATAGCAAGCAGTTTGTTCTGCAATGGCATTGACGACTGTGGTGATGGCACCGATGAAGAAGACTGCGGTAAGAGCTCAAATGTCTTGCATGTCTGGTTCAGACTAAAAGTGCCTTCAGATGGACATTTATTTATTTATTTATTTATTTATTTATTTATTTATTTATTTATTTATTTATTTATTTATTCATACTGGTTGGCCTACAGGCTGTTACAGAAGTGGGGTACAGCACAGAAGATAAAAAAAAAAATAACATAATGTACATTATACACAATGCACGCAAATTATACATCAAATACTGTCTTATACATTCATAAAACACGAACTAGCAACAGTACAAATACAACAGCAATATGCAGAGACAACGAACACAGTCATATTATATAACATTATGTACAAAATTTTATTTAGGACATGATTTGCTTCAGCTTGTTTTCAAATTGTGTTACGGTATCACTTTGAATAAGGGTGGTTGGTGGTCTGTTCCATTCATTTATTGTTCTGGAGAATAAAGAATCGGCATATGTATTAATGTGTAGTTGGGATATCCGGAAATTATGTTCATGTGTACCTCTTGAGGTTCTGCCTTGTTGTGGCGCTAAGTAGTGAGTAGTACTTATGTTAAAATTCCATTTCCAAAGCAGGAAAAGAAACTTAAGTCTGGCTACAGGGTGTCGTTCGGCTAAGGAGGGTAATTTAAGTGATTGCAAAAATTGGGGTTTTGATTTACCAAGTGAGCTCAGAATGATGAATCATTCTTTGAGGACTCTGTCATCATTTATTTTTTTCATTTTGCAGTGATAGGTTCAATATTAAATAAGAAACTGGAGGTTAATGTTTCATTTGGAACATGAATGTCTGAGTGGTGTTACAGATTTCAGTCTCTCTTCTTTTTACTTTAGCCACATTAAAGTAATAACATTTTTAAAATTTGCCCTGTCAGGTCTCTGACTTCAAAATGGTTGTCACCGCCTGTATTTCCTTTTTTACTGCGCATCTTTTCATGGCAAAAGTGGCATGTTTGTTATCGTGGAGGGGTCGTAATACAAGCTAAATTATTTCTCTTTTGAGTGTCACTTGCCAGAGAGTGTTCACTGTAATGCGTGCTTCAGTTCATACTAACCCAGACATTCTGCTTGAGGCTGGCTCTGTTTGTTGTTGCATGCTAGGAAGAAATTTCATTTTTTATGTTACTGCTCTCTTCCAGACATGGGACCTTGCCGGTTTGGCACCTGTTCTCAAACATGCAACATCAAGAAGAATTCAACTCACAGCTGCAGCTGTGCTCACGGTTTTGTCAAAGACCATAGGCGCAACAATTCTTGTGTGGCACAAGGTAAGTCTGTATTGACTGATGACTGCTAAAGATACTTATAAAAGGTACGTGTGCATGGTAAAATTCTGGTAATGCTAATGAAAAGCAAGGGGCTCTTACTGGTTAGCTATGTGTAGCCACCATGACACTGACTTCACCTACTAATTTAACTTTGTAAGTGCAGCAAAAGGGAAGGTTGGGGACAGGGTAATGGTATTCAGTCAGCAGTTTAATTCAAAGGGTAGAGCATTGCTAGCTGCAGAAAAATTTAACCTTTCTCTTTACTCATTTGTACAGCACAGCAAATAAAAACCATCGCTGTATATTGTTAGTCCACTGTAATCAGTTTACAGCCCCTGTTCACACTGCCTAAATTGGAAATAACAGATACCAGGTAAACTGTATGTAGAGTCATAGACCTTTATATTTGCGTATGATTTATTGCCATATTTAAAGGGAGTAAAGTGCCACAGATGGGTGCACTGAATAGTAGAACATACAAAGGCCTACAATTATGTTCTGTGTTATGATCACTTTAGAAGGGATGTGGAATGTTGTGTGAAGAGTGCAGTTGCCAGCCTATTTTTTAAATATTGATTGTAGTGGTGTGCAAATATTTGAATTTTAGAATAATTTTTAATAGTGTTTGCTACTCTATTCGATTTGCTTTTGAATTTTATCATTCGAACTTCGTAATTAAGGGGTGAAATATGCTGTCTTATGGCAAGTGGACCATTCCCGCATGTAGCGCGCTTTGCCACATAACGTTCGTGCGCTGCAGCAAAGCCGACATTCGTGTAAAGCGGCGAAGTTAACACATGTACTGCGGAAAAGCTGACACTTGTACTGTGGCGAAGCGAACAACCGCATACTGTGGTGAAGTTAGCTCATGCATATGCACAGTTCTATGTTGGACTGCTCTTTTGCTGGCAACAGAATCATGGAAGTACACTAGACATGCAATAACTTTCTTTTTGCCCATGTTTAGCAGGCTGTTTCTCTGTTATTTAACATGGTATTATTTTTTAAATATTTGTACGTTATTCAGAAAAATGAATATTTGATTTGATTCATGCTCAAAACATTAATTTTTTTAATTTGCTTCACACAAAATTTTTCTATTCGCAGAGCTCTAGTTGATGGGTATTGCTTGCAAGCATGGTGGGGCATCTAGGCAGTTGGTTAGTGCATATCAAGTGCTGTAACACAGACTTTTCATACATACTAGCAAATGTTTCAGGAAGGATCAATTTTGTGGTGTAATCTTTTTGTGGGTCACACTTCAGATTGGGTTTGCATTCATCTTTGCATAGCTGAACTTAGCAGTTGCTTTGAACCCAGATTGACATTACATAATATGATGCTGACCAGTGAGCAGCATACTTTTTTCTCTTTAAAAGAAACTGGCTTCAGTAGAAGCTTGTTTTCATATCTCAGCTGCATTTCAGGTTGCCTTGGCTAATGTGGTTCACTCGCTTGTTGTTCAGGGGACAAAGCCTTCCTGCTGGTGGCAAGTGAAAATGAGCTCCGCCACGTGGATCCATACAAGTCATCGCACCAGGACGGCCAAGGCATGCTGGGCAACTTGGATCCTGCAAACCGCATCCACGCTGTTGACCTGTTTTACAACGACTCCCAGACGCTAGTGTTTTGGGCCAGCTTGCACATGGGTGCCATTTACCGCAGGCGCCTTTCACCTCTGCCTCGAAGAACAGAAAATCTCAGACGCAAGCGACAAGCAGCTGGTGACGCTGCTGTATTGGTAAGTGTGTGTGTTTGCCGTTACAAGACCAATGGTATCCATCTGTATGAACATTCACGTGAACATGGTCTCTTAGCAGCTAAGGTGTTGCACTGTTAGGCATGAGGTTGTGGTTTTGATTTCTGGCCATAATGTCCACATTTAG
The DNA here is from genome assembly GCA_013339685.2 of Hyalomma asiaticum. Classification (NCBI taxonomy): domain Eukaryota; kingdom Metazoa; phylum Arthropoda; class Arachnida; order Ixodida; family Ixodidae; genus Hyalomma; species Hyalomma asiaticum. Next base: position 105,595,174 of record CM023482.1, read on the forward strand.
AAGGGAGTTAAGTGCAAAAACTTTCATGGCAGGAGGCTCATAATTGTACCTTGGCTCTGCTGTGTAAACCTTAGAATTTGATTTTATATAAATGGGTGGCAGCATAGTTTGTTGTGCAATCCCAGGCATCAAAAAGCAACTTTTTAGTGAACCAAGTTTCTTTTCTCAAGTACAACTTCAGCCCAGAGCAGGTGCATGCTTAAATAGTGCTCATTTTTTTTTTTAAAAGCATGAGTTCGCTAGAAGATGTGAAATGTTGAGTGGCTCCTGTGTTGCAGAGCACTCATGCTGCACCACTTGAGCACTTCGTTCAAATGGTGCTGCAGTTTACCTGGGTTGAGTGAAACATTGTGAAATTAACTTAATAAATAAGGAAAGGCCCATCTCCATCTTTGTTGTGTAAACAAGTGTGTGATTTCTGCAGATTAGATTAATGCTTTACAAAAGATAGTTCATTGGCAGATAGAGCTGTCAGCTGATCCGTACTTTGCTTCACTTGCATGTGGTACACATGAGTGGGATGCCACTGCAATTGTGTTGCTTCCTGTATACACACACTGTACATGTAAGTGCATGAAAATTGAACTGATAAGCATCACTTCTGATTCTTTTGTAGTAGGAATAGGAATTCGTAGCAGGAATAGTATGAATAAGTGTGCTAAATAGCTGCATTGACACTTGGGATTTAACATATCGGTCATAGTTGCCGTGCTAAGTGACTGTCAAGCCAAGTGAGCACAACTCTACCATTAAAAATTCACACCCGGGTTTGATTTCTGTTTCAGCCAGTGCGACACATAAATAGGGCTCTGAGGCAGTGGCTGCTTTGTTGTAAAGTAGGCACCACTTGATACCTTATGTCCCTATGGGTTAAAATGCTCATTTGTCTTCTTTTTTTGTGTCATTCAGACTGCACCTGTCTATGCAGCCTGCGTTTCTAATTTATCCGTTTGTTCATTACGTAGCTGGGCAACCTGACTGAGCCAAGAGGGCTGGCTGTGGATTGGGTTGGCCAAATGCTGTACTGGGTGGATGCAGGGGAACACAGCATCTCTGTTGCTTCCCTGGATGGCCGCCTACGACGAACTCTCATCTCTGAGAACTTGGACCAGCCCAGCGACATTGCAGTGGATCCCCACTCTGGGTGCGCTCACTGTCGTGGTCTTGTATAAGTCACTTTATATCCTGTTGCCCTATATTTTATGGCAAAATTTTCTTGCCAATTTGTCCATCTGTACATTTGACACACGTGCAGTGACTGTGATGCATGATTCTATCTTGCTTCCTCAAACTCATGCGCATGCATGAAACAGCATCGATAGTTTTCCAAGCACCGTGTTAGTGAGAAGAATGACTGGCTTGCTGTAGTGTATGCATCTGTGCCTTCTCATTTGGCTTTTGCTGGTTCACTGTTTTTTGCTGCCCCTGCCATAATACACTGGTAAATAAAGTTTGCATAGTTTCTGGCTGAACAAGACTTCCATATGTGCGAGGTGTGTAACATTTAATGAGAAGCAGCTAATTTCTTTAATCTGCATATTTTCTTTCTACATATACTTTCCAAATATGCACCACTTATTGAATTGTCGTTACTTGTGCAGATACCTGTTCTGGACGGAGACAGGCTCCAAGCCTAGAATTGGCCGTGCAAGCTTGGATGGCTCCAATCCCCACACATTGGTGGATGCACGTGTAGTTTGGCCCACCGGCATTGCCGTGGACCATGCAGCAGGCCGCATTTACTGGGCGGACAGGAAAGCATCTCTTGTGGAGACATCCAACTTTGATGGCAAACTGCGTCACATTGTTTACAACAGAACATCTCACGACAATGCGCATGCACATGGTAACGCATTCTAAGACTTTTCCTTAAGTTCCCCTTTTTTTTTTCTGTCCTGTATAAATGTAGTTGAGCTGGTGTGTAAAAGAAAATTTGACTGACTACTGTACAGCCCTTGTTAACATCCACTAGCTCAAAGAAAACATTGATGTATTGCACTTGCCATTGAAGTACAGTAAAACCTCTTTATAACGAAGTTGAAGGGGGAGCCCGTCATAACCATTAGTTCATTATAGCCAATATCCTCATCATCTATGAGAATTTCAAGAGGAATTATGATTGCTTCGTTATATATGGGTTCGTTATAACGAGGTTCTACTGTAGTTCTTGCACAAGTAAGGTTACACACATTTGCATAGGGACCTAGAATTCACATCGGCCATGTAATGAGAAGCCACTGACGTTTTGTCCTGTGTAAAGTGTGATTGCTGTTTCTAGAAAAGGTGTACCCATGTTACTTCATCATGAAGTCCTTGGACTTCATCATGAGGTCCTTGGAACCTTCAAGATATCTTCTTATGCAGGTCACATCATTGTCAAGGGCATGTGTCATAACGCTCACAAAATTGCCAAGTTGTAAGAAATTCTTTGTTGTGCCAGTCATTTCCTTGTAGAGGCATTTTACTGTAGTACCGTATTTACTCACACAAAGAATGGAGGAAGGTAGTAGTGCGAGTAAATGGCCTTTCCGCTGTTTGCACGCGGCTATGTGTGGCAACATGCGGCAGGTTAATCAGGATGCAGGAGTTCTGAATCGCCACACTGAGCAGCTCCCAAACACCGCAAAAACCACAACAATAAAAAAAAAGCACTAGGGCAAGGAGGCACCACGCGGCTGCTGCTCCTGTTGCCACGACTACAGCCGGATCGAGTGAAGTGGAAAACCTACAGCACAGCTGTTTGCACTGTGCAGGGGTGAAAAGTTGAGGAGGAGGGGTGGGGGGGTTGTTTGTTACACAAGAGGAAAAAAGTCCAAAGTTGAATGATTGAAGTTGGGGTGCATTCATTATGCAAGTGCATTCAACACGTGAGTAAATATGGTATATGTTATCTTGGGAAGTGTAATGAATATTCTTAATTTTGCTCTGAGTTACTTCAAAAAAAAAGATTCCAGCACACCCTTTTTTTTGTCCTAAATGCTCTCATGCTAATGAGCCTCCTGCGTCTATGTTCAGTGGGTTACAAGATCATTTCACAAAGCACTCTTGCTTGTACATTCTTCCACTTTTTCTTTATGATTGTCACAAGCTTGACAAGCACTGCACTTATATGCCCGGTCAGTTCTGCATTATCGTCAAAAGAATGTCATTAGTCAAATGTATGTTGATGTGTGAAGAGAAAAATCTTTTTGTTGAAAAATGCTAGCTTGCTTGAAAGCTGCCTGCTTAGAGATCTGTAGAGATCTGAATTATTCCTTGCTTTGCAGAGGAGAGCCCCTACCGAGTGGACGTTTTTGAGGACAATCTGTACATCAGCACATTCCCAAGCAACGCCATATTGCGTGTCAGCAAGTTTGGAGGGGGCAAAGTGACTTACCTCATCCGTGGTCTCCACAGAGCCACCGATGTTGTCATTGTCCAAGAGCATAAACAGAGCGCATCAAGTGAGTTCTTGTCATCACAGTTTTTTTTTTCCCTACCATATTTTCTGCAGTAAGACCAAGTCAGTACCCACGAAATTGGCGATTGGAAAAAAAAGTAGTGGAGTACAAGCTGGCAAGAAGTATTAATAGAAAGCCCACAACGAGCACTAACTTGGCCTGCCCTGCATTATCACTCTTCTTTCTTATCAATTCTGAGCTGCTCGTTTGCCTTTAGTACTCACTTTCCATCCATACTTGTATATTTTTTCAAGGCTGCTACTTGTCTCTTGTCATAACAACAAAAGAGATTGTTTTCCTTGTTATACTGTAATGAAATACCGTATTTACCTGCATAATTTGCACCCTCGCATAATTTGCGCAACCCTGATATTTGGCCACCTTTACAAAAAAAAAAGTTTTCCTTGCATATTTTACGCTCCCCGTCCCACCCGAGGCAGCTCGCCGGCGAGCGCATGGACAGACTTTGGACAGCCACGCGGCCACGCCCCTCGCTGCACAGGCGCGCGCAGTCATACGCAAAAAGGGCTGCAAGTGCGATGTCCCTTTTTACGATTCTTTTCTCCGGAAGCCCCCGAAGCCCAAAGTACGGTCGCTAGAATAAAAGCACGCGAGTGGGGGCGACGAAAACAGCTAAAGCAGAGATCAAAAGACCCCGGCCCATCTCCGTCGCTGGAAGGGCCCATGCGATATCACCCCGATCGGGACGCCTGCCATCGAAGCGGAGAGGAAACGCCCCGCCCGTCTTTAACGAGCATGAAAAGACGCGAGGGGGGGGGGGGGGGTTCGGTCGTCTGCCGAGATAGCGCTGGCACACGCGCTATCTCGGCAGCCATCAGCGGGCGGCTCGTAAGCCCTTCTATGTGCTGCGCTCTCAACGCAGAGACTGCGAAAAGCGTCCCTGGAGCAGCCGTATTCTCCTGCATCAGCATTTTGGTGTGTTGCATGAGATCATATCCAAAAGAGTTACCATATACCTTACGCGTTACATTACACATTATTTTGAATGTGTTTGCGAAATCTCTGCGTAATTTGCGCACCCCCTTTCTGGAGCTCTAAAATCCCGAAAGAAAGTGCGCAAATACAGTAGTGTACCCAAAGACACAATAACTGCATATTTAGAACCCAGAAAAGAAGCTAAACAAGCGTGGCAACTTTTATGAAATGTGGTTCAAGAACAAATATGGGCAGTTTTAAGTCCCATTTCCTCTCCTTAACGCTCATGCTGTGGATGTTGAACTGGCATGGCTTCTTAAATGCAAGTTTTATTTCCCCTTGTCATGTAGCCCACACGAGACACTGCACTGAGGGAGCACTTGTCGTGAAAGGTTAATATGTGCCAACCCATTCACCGCTTGCAGTGAACAATCCCTGCAGCAAGAACTCCTGCGGCTCGGGTGCCCTGTGTGTGCTTCGCAACTCCGACAACTTCAGCTGCCTCTGTCCGGACGGCATGGTGGAGACCAGGACTGTGGATGGCACTACTGCTTGCACCATTGTGGCTCCCACCCCTCCCTCACCTGATGGTGAGTTCACCTGTACTAAATGGAACCAGTACAGTAGACTCTCATTAATTCAAACTTGAAGGGACCGCAGAATTTTGTTTGAATTATCAGAAGTATGGCTCAGTGCAGCATACCATGAAAAGCAGAGATGGCCAGTTATCGCATGCATTGTTGCTGCCTCAGAATTTTCTTTTTCTTGTTTCTGCTGGTCGTTTCGGATGCTTTAACAAGTGCTGGCAGGTGTGATTGGCTTTTTTTCTGGCCGTTAAAGAACATACCAGCATGAATGTTCACACCTTGAAGGAACCAAAGAAGCCGGTATTTCTGGTAAGAATAACCAAAAACTGTGAAATAACAGGGTGGACTGAATGGTGCAGTTTGAATTAAGCAGCTTTAAAATACATTGCAAACATAGCAGGCCAACCAAACATTCGAAATTTGTTTGAATTATCAGAGTTTGAATTATCGAGAGTCTTCTGTAATAAGGAAACAGAATTGCTGCTTTTGTGAAACGTTGATGTAATAGTCTAACTTCTGTGAATGTGCCATGACCACTCACAGTAAGAGACTCGCTGCTAATTCCTTGGGCATGTCGTTACAAGAACTTATATTGTGCTATATTGTAGCTTCTCATACCTACCATCACCCAGAATCGATGGCCCCTCTCTGTAATCGGTATGGTATCAAGGTAGGCTGATCATGTAACATGCAGCTATTTTAATTCAGGACTGACCTTCCCATTAAAAGCATGAACACTAATGGTCAGACTGATCGCCACTTTCCTGATTTCTCTAAACCTTTTGATACTGTACTTCATTGGGGTTTGGTTTCATAGTTGCTTACCCTTGATTTAAATATGTTAACACCCCCCTACCATTGTCACTTCAAAGGTACTCTAAATGACACTGCTAAAGGCATTGTTTTTTAAGATGATGCATCACAAAGCCAACTGAAGCTTGACCTTTTAATGCAGGCTTTTACATAAAAACAGCAAATTATTATTATTATTATTATTATTATTATTATTATTATTATTATTATTATTATTATTATTATTATATAAAAGCAACATAAAACAAGAGGTATCATTGCCAATGTTCATGCTGATGTCTAGAAAAGCCAACTCCCTTGGCCAAGGATGGCTTACCTGCGCAAGCGCTTTCCTTACATGCTATGCAAGCCGATCTGTATGTGACAAAAATCACTTCGTTTGCCAGTCAGGTCAAATTAGTACTCTTTCAAGTAAGGTTGTTCTCTTGTGTAGGGTATGAATGTGTAGAATACAAGACCAGGCTATGTATCTGTATTGCTACTTTAGCTGGAGACCAGACAGAGGACGTGCGAGAACAGGGCTTGTACATGTCCATCATTTGCGTCCACTGTCTGGTTCTGCGCTGTGCAGAAATACAAGGATTCGTGTTAATTTGGTACTAAGAACCAGACCTGGCTATGAAATCTGTGAGACAGACCTGCCCTGGTGCACTCATGGCACATTTGACAATAAAAGACAAAAGATGGGCATTAAAAATTGAGTAAACATTTTAGTAAGTTTTGACTCTGGTCTATTCATAATTTGACATACATGCTACTTTCAAATGTTCTGTGCTCAATGCTACTAGTCAGACTCCATGTCCACAGAGTAATGTTCTTTTCTAATATTCTTTTGCATTTCATTAGCCAAGATCTCTTTTGGCTACGAAAAACAACCAGATAAATTGCTGTCATGTGCTGCCAAGGCCACGTGGTCTGTGTTAAATTTCTGTGCATTTTCTCTCTCTTTCAATAGCCAAGTGCGAGTTGAACTGCCTTAGTGGAGGAACCTGTGTTCTTGGCAACAATCGTCAACCCTTCTGCAGGCAAGTTCTCCACTCTGATGTCTTTGCATCTTTCTGCCCATGTTTTCACGCTGTCGTACTATATTTACGTGACTTTAATCAACCCATTTTGTTGAAATTTGAAATTCAAGGTTGGGGGGGTCAATTCACAATGGAAACCAAAACTATAAACTATACCGTCAGTCATCTTCTTTTTTTCTTTGCAATTTTTTCGGATAGTCGACCTGCGATTGAGCCAACTTACAATCGTGTAAATACGGTAATATGTAAAGCTTTTATCACATCGCATTCTTAGTGTAGTGTTTGCCTTCATTATACTCGTAAAAGCGGTGAGCATCAGCAAATTCCTCGAGGAGAACTTTGTAATTGCCCCCAGAGCTTGTTCATGGACTGCATGCATTCCTGAGTCAAGGCCGGCATTTGCAATACATCCATATGCTCTGTGCCTGTATTGTTCATGCACCTCTCTTTATTTTCAGCACTTCTATATTGCCCTTCTTTCCCTCTCCTTCATCTTATCTGAAATAGAGTGGCAGGCTAGATTAAGAGTAGCACCTCACACCCCTTCTAATCATTTCTTTTTCCCTGTGTTGGTAGAGTTGTTTTACAAGGCACTGGCAAAGTGTCACGCAGTTCCTAATCACGGTGCTTATCAGTTTGTCCTGGAGAGAGCAGTAGAGTACTTTGCTAATTACTGCAGTTAACCAAAGATTATCTGCCTCAGTATTGTGTACTGGCACTGCACATTTGTACTGTGGAGTTCACCCAGAAGTTACATTTTCTTAATGGGGGCCATAACTTCCTCTCTTTGCTAGGTGTCCTGTGGGTTATACTGGAAAAAGATGTGAGCGGTATGTGTGTTCCCAGTACTGCAAAAACAAAGGTCTATGTACCGTCATCACAAGCCAGGAGATGTACTGCATGTAAGCACATCTTTTCTCCTAAACACTATTTCTCCTCCCTGTGATTTTTCTCTTCTGCTGTTACTGAACTTGTGTTCTCCTACATTGAAAAAAAGGAAAGAAAGAGAGATGTGAGATCTCCCTTACAAGGAATTTTGGCAGGACGCCCAAGTTTTCTTGTGTTGATGACGGAGAGTGTGCAGAGACGTAGCTGCTTTCATTCACACTGTGGCTGTTTGTGACCGCTTATGCTTTTTTCTCCTCAGATGTCCCCCACAGTGGACTGGCAAACGATGTGAGACACCTCTCAACATATGCGAACTTTGCATGAGAGATGGGTCATGTACCAATGGGTTCGCAGATGTGAGATGCAAGCATTGTATCTTGAGGTGGGTTTCTTTCTGCTTGACAACTCTATGCCTGGTCTAATCACCACTGACAATGTTGCTCGCTTATTTTCCTAGGATGTCTTGCAAAAATAGAATTGTTTTTTGCTTGTGACACTAAGGTATATTCAAGATATGCTGTTATTTGTAAAGCCTCTTCTTCAGGAGTGTGAAAGTTCATACCGCAATAAAAAGTCAGAATTTTCAGATATTTTTAGAATATCATTTGCTGTTTGATTCCACTTGCACCAAAATAACTAGTCAAAGTTTGCAATTCAGGGGCAGAACATGTCTGATGACAAGTGGCCCATTCCCGCATGTAGTACACTTTACTGCATAACACTGGTGTACTGTGGCAAAGCTAGCACTTGCGTGCTGCAGCAAAGCTATCTGCGACGAAGCATACTGCGACGAAGCTACCATTCGTGTACTGAGGCGAAGTTAACACTTGTGCATCGTGGCAGTGTTAACTCATGCATACACACAGCTCTTTGTTGGACTGTTCTTAGGACTTCTTTTCTAAGACCAGCACTGTGAGAATACGCTGGTTGTGAAACAATTTTTTTTCCCTTGTTTAGCAGTACATTCTTCTATAATTTAATTTGGTATTATTTTAAAAAATATTTGGGCATTATTCAAAAAATATTCAATTCTAGTCTCACTCAAACATTAATACGTGAATTCACTTCACACTGATCGTCTTGCTATACGCACAACCCTGCTCTTTTTGTCAGGTGCGTCTTTAAGGCATCTGGTTACATAAAATTGTACTTGCTAAAGAATCAAGTAGTTAGTTTGTGTGTGTGTGTGTTTGTGTGTGTATATATATATATATATATATATATATATATATATATATATATATACACAAAGGAAAAAGGAGTGGGATAGTTTTGCGTGGTTTGGATCTCGACAGTAAAAGTTGTCATTCTTAATTGTGGAGTGCTGAGGATCCACTAGGAGTGCCACATGCTTAGAGATGACTGTGATAGCCTACAGAGTTATATATATGAAACATTTAACAAAAGTCGTGTATAATGTCCGAAAGAGTACTAACATGTGGGTTTGACATGCTTTTTTGTAGTGTTTGTTTTTATGCCTCTTGGCTCATGTCATGTTTTATTGGTACAAGGTTTGTCAGTCTAGCAAGAGCACTTATAACAGCATGTAGAAGGTTGCTTATGTGAGTGCCAACTGTCATACGAATTCTGGTGTGCACGAATACCTGTCCATAGGTACGGACAGGGTTCTCCATTAGGCCTGGCAAAAGTTCATTGCAGCGCCTCCTCCTCCTTCCAGTGTCCTTGCACTGAGGCCATTTCAATCAAAACTCAGGCTAATGTAAAGGTATGGGACAGATATGGCGGCCCTTTACGAGATTAGGGGGGCCTCTGTCCCCCCCCTTTCCCTCCCATGCACACGCCGATGTACCTGTCCAATTAACCATGTAGAGGACCTCGTAGTTGAGCATTAAATTCACAGAGAGTCCTGTTTTGTGAGTTTGACTGTCTCGGCCTGGTAAACAAGAGTGTCCATCCGTGCTGCGCAGGTGTACCCAAGAGGACCCTTGCCGCACCCAAGGAGAGGAAGACCACTGTGTGCACGGTGTGTGCCGTGTCAACGAGACAGGTGTACGTCAGTGTATATGTGACAGCAGTTACACCGGCGAACGCTGTGACAGGCTTACACCACTGTGTGACTCATACTGCAGGAATGGCGGTGAGTTGTGCACAAGGCCATAACAATTAAAGTCAAACCTTGTTATAACAAATTCAGTATGACACGGAAATAGCTTCATTATATCCAATATTTTGTTATGGGCATATAATTGTAATGCTGTTTAATGGCAGGACTATGTTTCAATAAATTTGTTATAACCAATCATTTGTTACATCTACATCCATTTTATCGAAGTTCGACTGTAGGTGCAGTAAACGTGCAGTGCAAATGATATGCCAGTGTGAGAGAACATCAGTTCCATGCTACGTTAAAGTGTCCCTTATTGCATGATATAGAGTGTATTCACAATGTCTTGACTTTTAAAAGCAGCAGTTTATTATTACTGTTTTACAAGTTACCACTCGAAATTTGTTTCTTGATATGTATGGAGGAGACTTGTGAAGGTTTAAGGTTACTGTTGGGCACCAAGAGTATACTTCAATATACTTGGATGCAGATACAGTAAAATACTATCAATTCAGATTTTACAGGTACGCAAAATGAGTTAAATAAAATTTGAACAAAATTAATCGACAAAATGCCTCATTTGGTGATAAAAAAGCGTGTGCATACCTTTTATTTTTTTGAAGAAATTGGTGATCGTCTCCTGCTTCTTTCATCTGAATGCAACAGACATTGCCTGATGGCAGAGAGAATACATTGTGTTTATCCTCCTTAAAACTGGAAAAATCATGGTTTTATTCAGCCCCCTTAATTTTCTGACCAGGGAAAAACGACCCAAGTAGCTCCAGCTGTGACCTCCACATTATGTGCCAATAAGTTGTCACTAACGAGGAAAACATGCCTCATACTCAGCTCAAGTTTCCTGCCATACAAACCTTTCTATTTGCCACATAGTCTGCTGGTGGTGTGCGAATGTTCTTGAAGCAGATGCTTCTGGATGTTACCGCTTACAAACAACGGGAGCTTCTCCATTCCATATATGTTGGCTGTGATCGACACTGTCACCTGTTCTTTTCTGCGCTTGCTGCCTGCACACACATCCCCCTTTCTACGTGACGGTCTCATCTAGCAAGAGCTTGAAAAACAGGATGCCTTATTAGCATTAAAAATGTCGAATTGAGTGTACCTTTGGTGGGCAGTCTTGTTGCATACCATTCTGCAAGGTGGTGCTGCAGGGTTGTTCCAGTCCCAGAAGCAGTGGAACCATCCTTTCGAAGTGATAAAGTTCATGACATTCAAGAGCAGTGCAAAATCAGCTGCATTCGTCACGATGATAGAGATGCTCAATGCAATGTTCTATATCCTTCTTTTCGCCCCGCCACGGTGGTCTAGTGGCTATGGTACTTGGCTGCTGATCCGAGGGTCGCGGGATCGATTCCCGGCTGCGGCGGCTGCATTTCGATGGAGGCGAAATGTTGAGGCCCGTGTGCTGTGCGTTGTCAATGCACGTTAAAGAACCCCAGGTGGTCAAAATTTCCGGAGCCCTCCACTACGGCGTCTCTCATAATCAGAGCTGGTTTTGGGACGTTAAACCCCACATAATAATAATAATATACCCTTCTTTTCTTACTTTTTATGGCATACATGCGCCATCCTGTGAATCATAAATTATTTTGGGCTTGTTTGTAAAGACTTACGTTGTTGCATCATTGACGTGTTAAAGCATTTGATTCTCATGTGCCAAGCATGTGATTCAGCACAGGTTGTCAGAAAGGCCCTTAACAAAGAGTGCACTCATCTTGTTTGTTGGACAGCCTGTTAACAAAATGGGCTCGTTTTTCAACTCAGGGACATGCCTTGGGCGAAAGAAGCTTCCCTGCACATGCCCTGCTGGTCTCCTGGGCAGTGACTGCTCTCCAGGTGGCTCCAGCTGCGGCTGCCTGCACGGCGCCACCTGCATCACCACCAAGCACGAGGAAGGACTGACTCAGCGCTGTGTGTGCCCTGCGGGATTCACTGGCGAGCGCTGTGAGAGCCGTCTCGCTGACATCTGCCTCGATTTTCCCTGTCTTCATGGTGGTGTCTGCTACACCTCAGCAGGCCAACCCATTTGCAAGTGAGTTTCATCATGCTGTGCCTTCTTTTCAGCCTTACAGTGGTGAAATTAGGCTTTCAAAGTGTAAATCAAAATTAGCTGACTTATGCTGCTATAAAGGAACAAATACAGTCAAACCCACTTGTAACAGTACCGGTTTTAACAATTATCGGTTACAACAACAGCGACGACGAGCTGCTGCGCCATCAGCTTTTGTGTGTTTGCAATGGTGGACTAACCCTCATACAACAATGCCCCATGTCACGTTATTGGTTATAACAGTGAAGTCTGGCTGCTGGATGTTCGCTGTATTGGTGCCAAGAGGCAATGGATTGTGAAGGCTTTGAAAACAAAACAAACGCACACTGCACTGTCCCTACAAAGGCAGCCCCACTGTCATACAGTGGAAATAAAAGGATCTCTGTCCCTCTATCATTCTGCCACATTCCCAAACTTGAGCCCCGCCCTGAAAAGAAAGAAGAAGGGACAGTGGTTCCTGTGGGCTGTAATGTGGGTGCAGGTCATCCAGACGCATGTAGGGAGAACCCAGAGGCACAAAGGAACACTTTTATATGATAGACAGCGGGCATGGGACAAACATGAACAATACACAAACGGGGACTAGGCGATTCCAGCGTACTGGCTGTCAAAATTTAGCCACTCACAGTTTATCTAAAGAGTAACAGCCATTGAGCTGTTCGCACATAGAACTTGGTTGGTGGCCTAACAGCCTAGGCCAGGAGCTTGCCTTAGTCTAGTACGATGGCGGTGCCACGTCAGCACTGGGGCAGGGTCTGTCTGTCCACGAGACACTAGGTCATGGCCTGAGTCTCAAGACAATGCACCGAGACGTGGCTCAGGCGCGGCCATGCGGTAGCGGCGCTGAGGTGTGTGGACCTGGTACAGAACACAGCACCGGGATGCGGCCCAGGGTCAGGACAGCAGCAGCACCGGGACATTGCCCAGTACCATGACGTCTTCTCGGGACGTGGCCCAAGCACAGGAACAACTAGATCGGCAGTCACCAGAGCCAGGGGCAAGGCCCAACTGAGCAGGAACCGTGCCACTGAAGGAAGCCGGGACAAGGCCCGGCGCTCTATCCGCTCCCGTCAAGTCCCAGTCATCCTCTATCATTCGCTCAGCTGTTTTGGCCTCATCGCTCGAGCTGATGTCCCATGACCGCACACGAACCACATGCGCAGCTGCACTTCTTTGCTATTGCACACCAATCATCATCACGGAAAGACCGCGCATTTCAAACGGAGGGGCGTGTTCTTCTGGTGCAGCCACAGTTGACTGGGGATGTTATCTTTAGACATTGTTGTGCTCATTGTCACCCCGTGAGACATACAGGGTGTGGGAAGGTGATTTTGGCCATTGGTACCCACCCCCTCACGCACAAACAGCTCTGGGGTCCCTTTATTAAGTTTTTTTGTGCAAACCTGTTACAGTCAAAACTCCGCTACAGCAAAATTCCAGCTTCAACAAAGATTTTTTATTTCCCCTCCCGCATCCCATGGGCTCCGATGTATCAAAACTTCCTTCACAACGAACCTCTTTTTTATTCTCCCGCTTGAACGAAATTTTCCCGGGACACAAGTCACTCGATCTGCCATGAATTGAACCACACTAACTAAAGTAAAACGGCTAGCTGGCCTAGTTGGAACGATTTCATAGTGGTACTGCGCGAAACAAACGGGGACGAAGGAAGGAGACACACAGACAAGCGCAATCTAACAACTCTAACTAGTTCAGCACACTAACTAGTTCTAATAACCTCTGACAATGTAAATTATAGTAACAACATTCTTTGTTGTTAAACATGATGCAAAAAAGAATGAAAAGGTACACATGACAGCGGTTGTCGTGTGCATTTTTCCACTTTATTTTATTGCGATAGCAATATGGACAGTCCAGACAACCCCCTGCCCATTATATGTTCTACCCACGGGTGAGGGCAACGAACACGGTTGAAGCAGAGATCAAACGAGTCCGGCCCATATCCTTCGCTTGAGGGGCGCACGCAATAACATCACCTTGACTGGGATTCAATGCTGTTGAAGCAGAGAGGAAACGCCCCCCCCCCATTACAAGAAATTGTAATGTTATACGAAGTGAGGCTGGCAGCTAATTCTTTTGGATACGATCTCTCGTAACTCTACAGAATGCTGGTGTAAGAGAGTACGGCTGCTCCAGGGACGCTTTTCGTAGTCTGCATTATGAGCGCGAAGAGACTGCGAAAAGTGTCCCTGGAGCAGCCGTATTCTCTTACACCAGCATTCTGTAGAGTTACACGAGATCGTATCGAAAAGAATTAGCTGCAAGCCTCACTTCGTGTAGCATTGCAATTTCTTGCTATCGCTTTCACTGTTTCGCCTTTCAGACAAAACAGTGAATGTGATGGGCAGCTCTCGAGGAAGCCGGCATGGTTCCTGAGAACGTAACACTGAGCAATTATGTAAATGCCAATGCGAACGTGATCGTCTACGAGGAGCTGAGCAATGCCGAGGTACTCACGAATAGTCGCGCTGCTACCGATTCATCTGACGACGAAGTCGTGCATGGTGTTCCGAGGATCCGAACGCCAGTGACCACATCTCAGGTCATGGACTCCTTGGACATAATACGTAGTTTTCTTGGATCTGCATGATGACAATGTCGCCATGCAGCTCCTCATAGAGTGCGAGCGGCATATTCTCCCGCTACTCGTGTGAAAGTGCAAACAGGCGAAAATAAGTGATTTCCTTTTTTTTTTTTTATAATTTTGGAAATAAACTGCTCCCAGGGTGTCGTGCATATCTCTTGTTCTTTATTTATCGCTTTTTCCACAAGATTGAAATTCTCGCTACAACAAAATTTTTCGTGATCCCCGTGAATTTCGTTGTAGTGGAGTTTGACTGTATAACAGTTATTGATATAACAATGTAATTTCCATGTCCCTTCATTATTGTTATAAGTGGGTTCCACTGTATGTGAAAACAGTGAGCCAGACGGTTAGAGTTTCCGTCACTTTGCCTGGAAGTTTGATGCTCATTAGTTTGCATTTTTCAATGCTTTTACAGTTTCTCGGTGATCATTCAGCACACATTATGGGGAATATGCATACGTTGGCTTTTGTTTGAAGGCAGTGAGAAATATTTTTAATGTGTATTCTCTGTTGCACTCAATGCCCAAGGGGATTGTCAACAAAAATGATGAAATGCATAAGTAGCGGAAAGGTCTAGTAAAATAATTGGTGTAATAGCAATTTCTGGTTGTACAATGTTACCTTATGCCCTGGAGTGAACATTGTCATCAATAATGGATGCAATGTCCTTGGAAAGGTGGTTTCATTCCTGCAATATTACATCTAGGAGGAATTACAAATAACCAAAGCAAACTGTTACTCGTTTTTTCACCCAAAAGATGCAGGGGACACATCGTAACTGCTGGTAACAACCAGTTTGCATTCTGACATGACTTCTGTGTGCAGGTGTCCCTTGGGCTGGGGAGGCCTGCACTGTGACCAGAGCAGCAGCTGCAGAGGCTTTTGCTTCAACCATGGCACATGCCTGCTGTCATCCCAGAACGACGCAATGCCATCGTGCTTGTGTGCTCGAGGATTCACTGGCCCACGCTGCCAAGACAGGGTTGATCAGATTGCTTACAGTGACCACAGCACGTCATCCTCTGACAGCTTGTCTAACAGTGAGTTACACCTTCTAATGTAGGTCTTTTACACGAGCATTCCAAGCATCATTTGGTGCTGTCTTGTTATAAAGACTCGTGCAGAGACAGCATTTCTCACCCTACACTGTGGCCTCATTCTTGTTTTCTTTATGCAGTTTGAGGACTGGTGTGTTTGTAAGCATTGACTAAAAGATTATAGATTAGTCAAATCAGTAGGTTGGTATCACCATATTCTAAGGAAAAAACAAAACAAAGCAAGGAACACGAGAAAACACGGTAGAGTAGCTTTGCAGGCATATGGGGGGGGACACTGGTTAAAGGACTGATAAATTTCCTCCTTGGGCAGAAGAAATAAATCATTAAAGGGACACTAAAGAGCAAAACAGTTTTTCGTGTGTCAGTGAATCACTGTTTTACACTACCAAGAGCGCCACTGCTGCCGCAGTAAGTGAGAAAATGCACAAAAATATAATACAGGCGGCAACGGCACCTTGAAGTTTCCGCACCAACTTGCTGCGACCTCATAAGTTTTGAAGGTGCTTACCAGAGCTCACACAATTATTAGTCCGTAAAAATGAATTGCATTGGGCTCTTAAGCGCCCACAGAATTGATGTAGCAAGTTTCATATAATTCCATTGAGCCTGTGTGGCTAAAGTTCAAAAAATGAGCTTGAAATTCGTGATGTCATGATTGCCTTGAGGTGCTGAGGTTTCAGCACGAAATTGAGAAAAATCAAACATTGACCTTCATTTTCTCTTCTAACATTGACACCATGATGGCGAAATCAACGACATTGGGATTCTTAATGAACATTCTATCAGTATAAATTGATTTACTGTTTCACTTTAGTGTCCCAGTCCCATTAATATATGAGAACTAAGAGATAGAACAAGAGGTATGTATATGAATCTTACATGAGGCTTGGTCTGTTTTGTTCCTTTTTTTTTTCCACAGTCTTGGGTGCTATCTTGATTCCTGTCGTCGTCACCATTTCTCTGGTTGTACTCATCACTATGGCTGTGCTCATATACCGGAAAAGAAAACGGTGAGTATGATGCAGCCCACCTTGCAGGGGCAGTACAGTGTTGCAGGCACAGTATTGTGTACCACAGTTCGCGCAGTCCTTTCTAATCATAGGGCTATCCTTCATAGTTTATATTGTCAAACTACGGCATAGGTATTCGGCAGTAGGTTCCCATGGAGAGCAGGTACAGAGTTGGGAACATTCTTGTAATCTTCCTACTTCATCTACCAATTAGCAAAGTATAAGGTGTTTGTGGAATCCCTCTACTGCACCATGTTGTGATGAACAGGTTGCACAACACCAACAGAAAATGACGATAGACCAGACAAGGAAAAGCACACACCCACAACTGAAATTTTATTGAAAGCAAAAAAAACACAGAAATATAAAATACAGGGCCAATTTGCAAGGCAATCTTACAGACATGATTACACAAACCGCAAACCCTGCACAAACAAAAGGTGCAACCTCAGATTCCAAGAGCAAAAAACAGAAACAAAACTTACAACATTAAAGAAAGATATCTCTTTATATGAAAGTAATGTAGGTGGGACACTGATGCGCATTTCTACAGCCTTGTGAATCATAAGTGCTTCCATGATTTCATATGCCGTCTTACTCTGGTGCTTAACAGAACAGTGGTGTTACAGAACAAAGGCGCACATTTACGTGAGCTGCAGTGAATCGCTAAATAAGGCCCATGATTGTTACCTGAGTTGTTCTTGTGCTCTCAGTGGCACACATACCCATATGGCTAATGTAGACCCTCCCAAAGCTGGTAGGAATGTTGCACATGATGCCACAAACACAATCCACACTTCATAATTAGCAGAAGACTTTGATGAGGATGAAAGGGCACAGAAGCTTGCAACATGAAGCACCAGAAAGTTCTTACGAGTTGTATCTTCAATTACTTTCAATAAAATTTCAGATGCGAGTGTGTGTGCTTGCCATTGCATGTTCTAATTTCAGTCTCTGTTAATGTTGCACTACCATCCATCACATCAAACCATACCAACTCACCCAAGTGTCTATGCTGCTACACTAGAATGTAGTCATGCTATGACACCCTCTTTGTGTAAACAGTGTTCAGTGCATGGTTCACAATGCTGTATGATGTTAATGCTAGTTTACAAGTACCTGGCAATATAGAAATCATTTTGTGCATGTGCTTAATTTTGGTTCACTTGAAGGAAATGAATGGTCAGTGGCAAAACACTTCTGATAATAATTATATGAGTTACAGCATGAAGGCACAAATTTTTTTTTTTTTTGGTTCACTTGAAGGAAATGAATGGTCAGTGGCAAAACACTTCTGATAATAATAATATGTGAGTTACAGCATGAAGGCACAAAGACATGATAGGAAATGTACACTCATATAATGTGGATTTCCAACAAACCCAAGCCTGCATCCTTGTCACTTCTGCAAAAGCTTCTTCCTGTAGATTCTGTGGAGTTCTTTTTTTTTTTTTCAATGTTTGACACTGTTGTTGGAAACTTACAACAAAAAAGCAGTGCATGTATGTGTCCTCCTTCGTTCTTGATGCTGACTTTGCCGGGAAACAGTGCAGAACTTGAGTTTACAAAAAGCTTTACACCTCTGTTTCATTCATTGCCTGTTTACCTGCTATGCCACCCCTGTGAACAAACTGCAGGTCCAGGCCTTTCCACCATGTGCGCATGCAAGAAAGTGGAGGAGGTGGTGGAAATGTGGAAATTAGCAATCCCATCTATCTTCGTGGCGACTGCGAAGATGATGCTGCAGAGGCTCTGAATGCTTCCTTTACTCTCGACCCAGACAAGGTGAGCCTTCGTACCTTTAGCAGAGCTGAGCTGGAACCGTGGGCCATGTTTGCCACGAGACTGCGGGAATAGTATGCAGTAGCCACAAAAACTTAACACATGCAGCTTACAAAAAAAAACAAAAAAACAGAGAGAGATGTACAAGGGCCAGCTGGCCATAGACAACGATGATGTGGCAACAGTGACACACAACACAGCATGCAGACTTCACTGCTAATTTGGCCTACTTTGCACTGCAGACAATGAGCATGAGGAGTAGACTAATAAACCGTGCCGCACTGACTCCTGGCCCCCAAGGTCACTCCTGTGTTGATGCATGCTTGGAGGCGATGCCTACATGCTCCAGTCTTCAGTAACGCTTGCGAGAAGGGATGTAATGTTGGCACGAAAACATGGTGATGTTTTGGTTTCAGAGACAAATTTAGTTTATTATGTCCACTGACAATCTTACTTCATTAAGATGATGTTTCAAATACATGTGTCTGAGAATTTCAAGGGCAATTACAATTACAGTTCGTTATAACAAGGTTTAACTGTTTGTGTTATAGTGTCATCTTTATTTTCATGTTCCTTATTTTCTAGGCCACGAACTTCAGCAATCCAGTGTATGACTCACTGTATGCTGACAGCAATGGAACTGGCGAGGAAAAGAAGGGGCTGCTGCAGGGAGAGCCACAGGTGGACTTCTTCGATGGCCAGAACTCTACAGGCCCGTGCAACGATCACCCCCTCGCTTAACAGTCATTGATCTTCACGAGAGGTTGTCAGCCTCGCAACAATATGGCAGCATGTCACTGCAGCTGCGCAGCAAAACTTCAGACACAGATGAAAGGCTGCCACGAAAAGAGCCTCCCAGGTCTTGCCATTCTGCAAAAGACAAGCCTGAGGTGACTCAAGTGCAGCTACACGAGCGTCGGGAGTGAGCTGCGAGCCTATCCCTCCTTCGGCATCTCACAGCTTGTCATCAGCTTTTTGTTTACGCAATTGTGTAACTACCAGCAAGTCTGTTGCTCCGAACTTGTCACTACAGGTGGCACGTGTGTGCTGGTTGAGTGGACAGTCAGAGATGGTCTCTTCTCCTATTTTTTTACTTTCTAAGGTCACAGAGTCACCTGATGCATACATGCCATTTCGTCATTTGCGCACAGGAACATTCAAGGAGAACTGTATAGTTCACTGTTCCCTCTGATCTTCAGTTTATTTTTTCCTTCTGTGCTCCATTGCATGTGCCAAGTGCCCCGTATTTTTCCATTCTTGATCGTTCCATGTAATGGCTGGCTGTAAAAGCAAGTGAGATGTGCATTTCACACGTATATGTACGAGTATATATCAAAGGGTCGCCCACCACTGACATTTCCTACAGATGCATTTACTTACGAAGAGTGTAGTTTTCCTCTTGTAGTACTACTCGGATTATTATTATTATTACTCTTGGCAAGGGCAATTACACCAGCAAAATGAAGCGTGAGAACGAAGTGGCATGTCTTTTTACAACGGTCACATGGACAGCCTTTTTGTGCTATATACTCTGGTAGCTGCATGCTCTTCTAGGGGAGAAAAAAAAATATCTGCAGAGGAACAGTCTTAAACATGGTAGCTTGAAGTGCTAGTCACATACATTGCCTCTATATCTGTCTGCCTTTTCGAACGTTACGCATTTTGCAATTCATTTCCTACATTTCTTTTGTCAACTCTTGGTCCACACACTGTAAATGTTCTTTCACTACTTAAATAAGTCACCTTGTTTTTGGGACCTCGAGCAACGACTATTGTCCTGCCATTAACGTGTGCCATTTTATTAAGTGCTGGCACACATCACTGGTGGGAGTCAGCTGAATTCTTGAAAAACATTTTTATGTTATGCATTGAAGGCAGCATGTTGTTCAAATGAGCAAGGCAGCAAGCCCAAATTTTGAGAAAGTTTGTCAACCGGCAGCTATATGCAGCAGCTGAAAGACAATGCCTGCATGCCTGTAGCCCTGATGACTTAGGCTGCTTATTTTAGGGTCCTTTTAGGTTATTTTTTAGTAGTCACTTGGAAAAAATGAGGGTCTTTTTGTTGCGGCCAGAAGCTTATTGCTGGACTGTAGCATGAGATTGCCCTGTGCCGCAAATTTCTTAACTTGCTGATGTGTTCTTATAGGAATGCCCTGGGGGTGTTTTTTTTTTGTTTTATTTTTTTTTTCTTGAACAATTGGTTTTAATTGCCCTTCCATGGTACCGCTGTGCATTGACGCAGCAGAGCGCATCCCTTGCAGCTGCAGTGAATAATCACACTGCCGAGGCAAGGCCTTATGGATTTGTCCAGGGAACCCGTGCCAAAGAAACAGCCCTTATTAAACTGTGTGCGAGTTTGTGCTGTCAGTTAGTGGGATGTAGACAGTTATTAAGTGCATGTGTGTCGCCATTATTTCCAGGCAGCTTTTTTACTCCACCAACTGACATTTACTTGCCCCCTGACCTCTTCACCTGATATATTAAGCATTATTAATGTTGTACATAGTAGCTCATTTATGGAGGTCGCATGGTACTTGTAGCAATAGCGTGTCAATCAAGACAGAAATATTCCAGATCTTCCCGAGAGTTTCTATATCTTTTTTGTTTCAGTTGAACTCTGTTTTGTTTCCACAAGTTTACGAGCCTGCGTGTGTACATTTTATTACTATGCTTTGTGCGACTTGTCAGCGTTTTCATATAGTGGTGGGGACATGGCTGTGCTGATTTTCTCTCCAGTGGCTCACGATAGGCATAGCAGTTGTGAACTGTGAACAAGGTCTTCTGCAGCTACACATTGCTCAAGATGTGCTTAAAGAAAGAAAAAAAGTAATAAAATCGTGTTGCACTTGTAAAATATAGCACTACGTCGATTGACAAATGACAGCTCTTCCATTCTCAGTCTTGCTCCTAATCTGATAATCACTAGTCACAAGTTTCAACAACATTGCAGACTTAACTGGCGCAGAGGAAGTCTACCCAGCCATTCTTTCTGCTATTGCCGGTGAGCACGGGTTTTGGGGTCTGCTCCATGGACGAGTGACTTGAATGCATTTTAATTGGTACTGGCTCTGAAAGAAACTTTCTTTTAGCTTGTGGGGTTGAGCAGCTCAATTTTGTAGTTGTTTTTTGCAATCTGTATTGTTGTGTTGTGATACTGTAGGTGTACAAAAGAATAAATGTGATGATATTTGCCGCAACCAAACTGTGTCTGCCTTGTCATCCTGTGCTTCGTGTACACAAAACGTAGGACACATTTGATGATGATGAATCACGGTCACTGACCAAGTTGAGCTGAATAACACTGTTTTGGGACTGATATGGGCTCCTTGACCACACTGATAACTTCTTCATTGTCGTGTTACCTGACCAGAAGAACTTTGTTGAACCCTTCACTAGAGCACTCATATACCAGAGGCAATAATGTGCAAAGCTTGACAGCTAGGCTTCTCTGCAAAAATGAGCTATAACCGAAACAACTCTAAATGTCACCTTTTGTCACTAAAAGACATCCAGGCGTTCTCAGTTTCCTTCTGCATAGAGGATGAATTTCTCGAAAGGCTTGTCATGCGATCAGTGGATGATTTATTGGCCTGGCCCAACCATAAACATAGCACCATATTGTTTAAACTGAAATCCAAGGTTTGACTTGACGAGATCTCGTCTGGTCGGGATGTAAAATCATTGAAAAGGATGGGATCACCAACCAAAGGTTGTTGTGAAAAAAGGACCTTTGTTAAAAAAGACAACCTTTGGTTGGCAATCCCATCCATTTCAATAATTGTTTAAACTGTGTTACTGGGAGAGGATAAGTATACTAATGTTAGATGTATACTTTCAAGTGTTGGAGGCCTAGTGTGAAAAGTGTGGTGGTGGGCCTAGTGGAAAAGTGTCAATTGGTGGAGTGCTTTGCTGTTGCATTGCACATGGGAATGTACGTACAGGCGAGCTGGATAACTGACACATTCCTTACGTGGCTGGTTAGCCCCGCCACGGTGGTCTAGTGGCTAAGGTACTCGGCTGCTGATCCGAGGGTGGCGAAATCGAATCCCGGCCGCGGCGGCTACATTTCAGTGGAGGCGAAACGTTGAGGCCCGTGTACTGTGCGATGTCAGTGCACATTAAAGAACCCCAGGTGGTCGAAATTTCCGGAGCCCTCCACTACGGCGTCTCTCATAATCAGAGCTGGTTTTGGTACGTTAAACCCCACAACAACAACAACAACAAAATCCTTACGTGGCTCAAGAGCTAAAGGCCTCACTTAGTACCTTGGGCTGCCAGCACTGCCTTGATCACCGATTATGGCAAACCAGTTCTGTAGTATGTTTTGAAGTGGAACTTAGTTGTGCCACTTGTAAAATAGACCTGTGTGGATTTGTCAAAAAAAGATTCTTTTTTTCTTTTTTTTTTTTCCCCTTGATCTTGAACCTAGAAGCAGTACTTCCCAGAGCAGTTTCCCTGCCACTTGAGCTAGTGCAAGTTCTGCTGCAAGTTCTGCAGGACCTCCAGAAACAGGGAGGAGGGTTTGTGTAGCGATGAATGGTCATCCTAACCGTCTGTAGCATATTATAACCACAGACAAGTTCCCACGGCAATGAAAGAAAAGCGACGGAATACAAGTAACGTTGCTCCTGAAAACACGTGTATTTGAGTCAGCTTAAGCTGGGGTGCTGAGAACACACACGTCTTATGGCTTAGTAAAACTGGATGTAGAATATGCCGCAACGCACATGCAGAATCCGCCAGCCATGTTCAGCATACTCTGGTCAGCATGATCTGTGTTGCCATGTCATCACAATCTAGGCGATGCCATAGACAGCGGTACTGTGCATGATATTGCCAGTTGCATGTCCCGTCAGCTCCCAGGAACGTAAGGGAAAATAATAATTGCTATAACATTACACACATTTAGACTGAAGTATTAGCTTCGCTGTATGCCACGGTGCCCCTCCAACAAATGCATAAGTTCTCTACGGCCGCTGGCTGTTCCCTCAACTGTCATTTCCGAAGCAACAAACACGGACTTGCCCGAGACGTACGACATAGGCCGCCTGCCTCGCGGATAGTCTGTATGTACCACGGTGTACTACCTTGCTTAACAAGAGCGTTCAAGCTCAGCGGGGTAGCCCTCCTACGAGGTCGTGTTCACACGTGGTTCACACGAGAACATTGTGCCAGCGGCAGTGCTGTCGATCGGTCGACAAGTCCAATACCGTCTGCGTAGTCGCCGCCGCTCGAGCCCAACACACGCAGGCACAGCCGTGAAATTTACTACATTTTTTTTGTTTTTACTAAAAAAACGTGGATCGTATCCGAAAATAGTCGACTGCTTGATAGCGCTATCGCTGCCGGTCGCATCGCGACGCGCGACAGAGGCTACGTTTTCTGCCACTAACGCCGCTTCATAATTTCTGTGTGCTACTCCATCCTCGAAAACAGGCCTGGAGTGTTCTTTTCCGTTCTCTGTTCCTTTGGCGGATTTATTTCACCGCTTCGCGAGACAACAGCACTGAAATGCGAGATGGAAATGCCAAAATCGCTCACTCGCCGCGGTAGGGCGCAGCCCACGTGACCCACTTCGGATGTCAAAATGGCGGACGACTGGGGTGAGATCATGCGGCACATTGCGCACATTTCGCGCCCATGTGTATTGGTTAAGCGCTGAAACTTCGCCTTCGTGTTGGTGCTGACGCTGCCTAATGCGTTATCGTTGCAGAGAAGGACGACTATGAGCCTCCTTCGTTTGCCAAAAAGCCGGCTGTCGGTGACAGATGGGAGGGCGAAGATGAGGAAGACGTAAAGGCACGTATACGATTGTTTCTTGTCGCTGTGGCCCTTACGTTTAACTGCCGAATGGGTTACGTTTGCTTAAGCGATGGTGCGAATCACAGGCGAGTCGCGCGCACATCGCTAGGACAGCGGTTCTGAATGTCTGGCTTTCGATCGCTTGCCCGCAGCGTACGACGTCAACACGGTGCCATGCCTGAGAGCCGAGCGGACACATGGTAACGGCTCTCCAGCTGTACTAGATATTATCCTACGCGCTTCCCATGTCTGGTGTTGTTGCCTTAGTGAGGCACGAAGATCGCACGCACTGCCGTAGGGTAGGCGTGGCGTAAGGTCAGCATAATGCGTCTATTCCTGCGCAGTTGTGCACTGTACAATCGCGGAATGTATTGCTCTCGCATCACTTTATGGCATGAAGCACTGTGCGATCTTTGTGAATGCCTTAAGAGTATGATGGCACTTATAGCTAATAAATCGGCTACTAGGAATAGGCAAGAGGAATTGTTATGTTGTCACCACCCACCGAGCAGATGCGAGTGTGCCTTTGGCATTTCAACTGCTTTCAGGATAACTGGGACGATGAGGACGAGGAGAAAGAGGCCACACCTCCTGCTGAAGGTCAGTAATGCCATGTTAAAACACTTACTCACGCACAGTTATGCAACACCCACACGCCAACCCTCTTCTTTGGCTTCATTTCCCATTTAGAGCACTGTGTAGTGTATGATGAATGGGCAGACACGTTATTAATGTCATTTGGGAACCAGTGTCAAGAAAAGTCGTGCTTACAGAAGTGACTTTAGCACTGCATTTAATTTGGCTCGTTCATTGCCCAATAGCGAGAACTGCGACCTTTTGGTATCTCTCATTTCTTTGCTAATCTGTCAATCAAACAGTACTTTGTGTGTTCTGCACATCCTAGCCTGCAAGTGAGACATGCACATTCTGGAATGTCATTCCTACTAACTTGAATGCAACATTTGTATATCACTTGTTTTCCTTTTTGTCTCTGCTTGCTAACTGATTGTTTATCTACTGTTGCATTATGGCAGCCGGCAGCAGGGGTCCAGTGGTGTTCACTGTGTTTGTCATTCCAGTTCTTAAGAGTGTTAAGATATGTCATGTACCATCATCATTCTCGGCCTGTTCTATGTTTACTGCAGGGTGAGGGTCTCTCCCAATGATATCCAATTCACCCTGATTCTGTTTTATTCCTGTGAATTTGCATTTTTGACGCTCTTTATAATTCAGTGCCATCCTCAGCTATGTTTCCCAGCCCTTGGTGCTCACTAAGTTGCCATTTACCATTTACCTTTCCTGTGCAGGATAGGCATCCTACTTAGGTCCATTTTTCTCTCTTACTGTCCCCTGGAATATCAGTTGCACCCATACTCCATTCTGCTGCTTTCCAATATTTAATGTTGCACCCATCATTTTTCTTTCCATTGCATGGTGTGTGGTTTGTCACATTCGGATAAAGGAAAGTACTGTAGAGGCAACATGCATAACCATTTGTAGGTGCTCGTCC
The DNA here is from genome assembly GCA_013339685.2 of Hyalomma asiaticum. Lineage (NCBI taxonomy): Eukaryota > Metazoa > Arthropoda > Arachnida > Ixodida > Ixodidae > Hyalomma > Hyalomma asiaticum. The sequence continues at coordinate 105,620,769 of CM023482.1, forward strand.
AGGTGGTACAGGCAATGTGGTAAACCTATGAAGGGCAGTACCAAAAACACATACACAGAAGCTCATACCTCTCTTCATCGGTTTATCACAATGCTTTCTTTTAGGATAGATACACAAAACTTCCAGCAGAATGCACTGGCAGTACCACTGCACAGAAATGGAGAACAGCAGATGTTACTTTTGAGCAGCCTTTCTTGCAACAATACTCTGCACATGCAACACAGCGACAGCAGTTGCCCCCAAGAAGAAGAAGCCCCTGAGTCAGATCATCCAGGAGAAGGAGGAGCGGAGACGACGGGAAGCTGAGGAGAAGCGGGCACGTGAAGAGCAACAGCGAGCTGCCCTGACGCCAGAGGAGGAGCAAGCCGAGAAGCTGAGGCGCCAGCGCATGCAAGAGGAAGCGGACCTGCAGCTAGCCAAAGAAGCCTTTGGTGGGTGCCCTAAACTTTGATTGTCATTTGTAGGGCTTTCTTGTGTCATTCCTTGTTTATTTATGTCGTCATTGTCCTATACCTGGACATCCCTGACCGGACTTATTATTGCCCTTTTTAACTGACACAGTTGCACCACAGAAAGAGTAAAGAACAAACTAGGAGATATGCCGTAAGGCCCTTTTCAAGCATTCAGCCTTCCAAGGCTTTGGAGTGTGAAAAGATATAGCACAGCCAAGCAACATCTCTTTCTACGTATACAATCCTCCTGAATCTAGTGAATAAAACTTAAGGGACTGAGGTTTGACTAAAGTGTATCGGGGGATATCGATGGAAATGCAAAGACCATAGGAAGGTGTTTCATGTTTCAGGAAAAGCTTAGCATGTTAGCTCCTTTCTAAATATATGATAACACGGAAATTGTTTTTCTCAGTGCCTACAGCTCCAAAATTTATGCAGAATGTTATTCTTCTTTTCGGGAGGGGGGAGGGTTCCAAGAGCAATAAGGTGCACACAGCGCACCTTGTCCCTTCCTTGCATACAGTTGCAAGCACTGTATAATTTAAACTACTACAAGAATTGCACATTTCTAAGAGTGTTGCTGGCAATCAGAGAGATCTGTGACCTTATAGAGTGATAAACAATAAGTTAAGATGTGCATGAGTCTTATTTTGTCGCTTCCACCCCCTTCCGCACCACCCTAGAAATTTTGCAAATTTCAAGGTCCACTTGGTGGCAGGTATAATCCCTTGACAGTAATGTTGTCACTTGCACACGCCCATTTTTAAATGATTGTGAAGCATACTCTAACTGCAAGTAAGAGCAAGTGTCATTGTAAGGTCCATGTAATGTCATCAGTTGGCTTCTTGACTGTGCATGTGTTTTAGGGTAAAAATGTAGCGGCACATTTGGGGCAGGTAAAGGGCAGTTGTGGTGCATGCACCTTCACTTCTCCTCTTGCGGACAGTAGCCCGTTTGTATTGAATTAGGAACACCCAGACCCTTCAAACATGATTTTTTAATAAAATGGGAATTTTATTGCCATGAAACCAGCACTGCAAGGTTTCTGGAACGATATTTTAACAGTGCCCACAACCTTCACATCTGCCGCTCATGTCCTTTTGAATTTGTTGTTGCTACTGCTCTTGCTTGCTGCTTGTGTACTGTATCTTTCCCCTAGTTGTGTTGTTGAGAACCCCTGGTGAGATTTTACAAATTTTGGCTGGCTTACGGGTTCTTACAGGCAGACTGCAGGAAAATGCTTAGGACACATAAAAAGCCTCATTTCAGATTGTACAGATAAAGATTAGCTTCTGTGGAAAATTCAGCATTTGAAATACAAGCCTAGAAGAGCTTACGTAAGTGGCTGTTTTGAATGATGAAACGGAAAAAAAGATGCTGCCGTTGCCACTAATCATTAGTGATGCATGATAGGGACATGAGCTAGCATGTATGCCTCTTGGACCTTATCTCAAGATAAGGAGGTCCCTTGAAGTCGGAGAAGGGGTGTGCCGGGTAGTACGTATCGTCTTCTATTTCACAGCACATGCGTCAGTATGTTGTAGTGCGGATCACTAGGTGCACAGGTTGCTCACATAGGTGTTAGGCACTGTTCAAAGGCTACTAAGCCAAAAACTGTGTAAGTACTAGCCCTGCAGTTTCGCCAAGGTTGGTTCGGCGATATAAACTTTCATTGATGAACAAATTCAGTGATCTTAAAATTTTAGTTGCAATTAGTCTGTAATAGAGTCCTTTCTATGTGCCACGCTAACAATACTAAACATGGCAAAGTAACTGCTCCCACCCCATTCCTGCTTCTCATGAAGGAAGGAAAAAAAAAAAAAGCTAGGAAGGGGAATGACCTCATGTAGCCAGCCTTTGCAAGCCAACTGTCCGCTTTTTCTCTCCCATTTCTCCAAAAGTTGGCCCAGCAGGTGACCCTGAACTTGGCGGACCTGACCCATTGTCGTTGGTTTCTGGTATGTTCTGATTGGTGCACACCCGTTTGGGTGCTTTGCTAACCGAGGTACCTCTCTGTGCACACTCTAACCAAATAAACTTATAAAACTGGAAGTTATCTTGTAACATGAACTTATTTTTTTACCTTGGTTGCAACACCAGCATGTTGCTTTCAACTGCTGCTACTCTTTTTGGCACAGCACTATGAAAGCGGTGGTGATGATACTAAACTTTAGTCAATACTGTCACATGTTGGGCCCAGCTTTTCTGGCTTCACCGGTACTTTGCAAACTCGAAAGTCTTAGTTCTTTCTTCCTTTACCTTCTATGTGGCCAGTGTGCAGGTAAGGAAGGACACTATCTGTATGGTCTAATGCTCTTTTCCTTGACTATGAAACTGGGGGGAAAATAAAAGGTGACATTGCAGCTTAAAATACACATCTTTAACATTAGCACTTGCACGGACTTAGGAACACTAGAATAGGCCAACTTACTGCCTTTCTTCAAATAAATTCTCTGATCTGTTGTCTCCCTTTCTTTTTTAACCCCTCCCCCCCTTCCCTTTGTCCATTGACTGTTCAGACAGACATGCAAAGCCTGCAGAATATTCTGTTTCATTCTTAGTCGCTCAGACAGACAGCGATATCAATGCTAATGGCAGAGACAGGTTTATGGCATCACACAGGAGACGGTGTAATGTACTGCTGCACAATGTTTTAGTCCTTCCAGTCTGTGTCTGACATCTGGTGCAGTGACATACAGGAGCATCAAACAAGAGTTGATAGACAGCTTAGCTTTACCTTGAAGATCAAAGCCGACATCGTCAGCCCGTATGGAAAATAATGTGAAATAAGATCACCCAAGTGCCTTTCAGAATTTACTGCTTGCCACAATACCGTTTCTTCGAGACAGTCTGTGTTGTCTGGCACAGCTTCCAGGGTTATGTCCTTTCTGGTCACTTTGTGGCACCCACTTTCTGTTATCATAAAGTGTAGGCATTCTTATTTATTTTTACATTTATAGAGAGGCGTTGAAAATCTAGGCTATGCTTGCCACATGCTTCTGAATACGAAAAGCCTAATTTGTTTGTTTCAGGTCTAACGGAATCTGATGGCATTGACAGTCTTCAGCCAGTGACAAGGGATGACTTCGACAACCTCCGAAAGGCCTTGGCAGCCAAGCTAACAGCGTGTGAAAGGTCACCTCACTACATGGGCTTCCTGGATGATTTGCTCAGAGACCTCAGCCTCAACAGTAAGCACCACTTGTGGCACTTTCTTGTGGTTGTCAGATTCTAGTTGTGAGATTCAGTTGTAAGATTGTGCACTGTCGTGCCTTATTCCTGTTTCCACATTTGTCACTTAATTCCTTTAGTTCCTTCATTTATTTCTCATGGATTTATTATTATTATTTTTGTTGTTGTTAGTAGTAGTAGTAGTAGCAGCAGCAGCAGTAGTAGTAGTGGTTTATTCTGTGCAAAGATCTTTGTTTGTGGCACTGTATGCCAGGGATGAAGACGGTACTAGAGGTTTGCGTACAAAAGAACAAAGTGAGCAAGCGAGACAACTGAGAGCAGAGGACAGTTAAGGGGGGACGTGGCAATGAAAACTATCTTTGTTATTTATGGGTATAAATTGATGAAATTTGGCACACCGATGTAGTTTGTTATGGTGATATCTTAAATGAAATCGGTTTTAAGCTACCTATCATAGTTTCTGAGTTACATCACTTTATAGATCCTTACAGTCACCCCCTAATTAATCGGTTAATTAGACAAAATTTCAGTACCATTTTTACTTAAGCATATACATTAAGGCCCACTGCGTGCCGTAAAGCTGTTCATTGATTTTTTTTATGTCCAAATGAGTACAGAAAAAATTTTTGAAATGTCCTCAACATATTTTCTTACTAACAACTTTTGCATAAATACAATTATAAAAGTTTGTGTGATGTGCAGGCTGAAATGAATAGCTTTACGGCACTCACTAATGTTTCAGGATCTAAGTGAAAAAGACAGAATGAATTTAGCTTCATTAGTTATGAAATGGCACTGGGATGACTGACAGCAACTGCTCAAAAAATGGAAGCTGAGAAAACGGAGCTCAAAGTTTTACTTCATGAAAACAGTCAAATGTTAACTTTGAGCACCTAAGTTCTTGGTCGCTTTTGCTGGTTGTATTTCTTGTTGGAGAAACACGATGGTGTGACTATCCTCAGGTTCGATCTCTCCTTTTTACGATTGTTCCAAGATGGCGGCACTTTCAGAAGCCCGATTTTCTTGCAGTTTTCGATGACAACACATAGATAAAGTGGCATTTTCCCTACTACTACCGCGTATTTCATTATAATATTCCACCACATGGTCCGAGGATCATGAAAAAAAATAAATTGAAAAATGAAAGATTTTGACCACTTTGTTAGTAGTAGTATAGCAGCACAGCAGTAGTAGTAGTGGTTTATTCTGTGCAAAAGATTCTCTGTTTGTGGTAACTGTATGCCAGGGATGAAGACGGTACTCAGAGGTTGGCGTACAAAAGAACAAACTGACGCAAGCGAAACAACTGAGAGCAGAGGACAGTTAAAAGCTCTAGCAATGTGGATGTGAGTGTGGATCGAGAAGTACCCATGATATGCACTAGTAACATTAGGATGCTGCAGCATCTCTTGGACGTAATTAACTAGCTGGGGCCAAATGTCACAAAAGGGCTATTGAGGCAGTAAAACAGTTAAACCTTCATGTAATGAAGTAAAGTCGAAGCACACATAATGAAATCCTATGACAACGAATCTCGCAATTCCTGGCGAAAGCCCATAGGATCCAGTGCATTTTATATATCTCTACAACAAAATGCTGCCAGACTGTGATATTGCGTTAACGAAATTTGCTAGACCATTAGACATAGTGACTCCAACTGGGTTCAAGAAATGTGTCAAATGCACCTTCCACCCACTTGCAAGATAACACCATAGAACACTTGCGTGGGTGCTGCCATATTGGAAATGCCATGGCCGCTGTCTTACTTGTTGGCTGCTCTGCCCATGTCGCATCTGTTGTTCATCACTGTATCACCACCCCTAAAAATGTCAGTAAGTGCAGGGTGAACGAAAATGATTTTCATATGCGCATTATTTGTGCATAATGCGAACCACCATGGTGTGGGGCTTATAGTAGTGTGCATTGAAATGTGGTCGGGCGTGTACGCTGCTATGCAGCAAATTGCGACACGGTGCTTTTGGGTTATAGGAAACCCAACCTGATGTTTTGGTGCACGACAACGCCACGCACATGCTGCAGCAGGTGAGCTGTGCGAGTCGGGGAATAGATGCTGCCAGCACAGCGGGTTTGCCAGTGGTCCCGGCATATGCGCATGCTGTTTTCAGTACACGCTCTCGTCACTTGGCATGGCGATCAGGCGTGCTGCAACCCAGGGTTGTTATGCAAGGTTTCTGTGAGGCCTCACTTACGCAATGACGGGAGCGGCTCTGCCATAGCCAGATAGTGGTCCAAGGAGTTGCTGTAGTCAACACCAAGACACACAACAGTCCCATGGCACTACAGTGCAGCCCACTTATAACAATGTCGAAGTGCCACGGAAATATCATTGCTATAACCAGTTATTGTTATAATTGGATTATGCCAAAAAATTAACAAAGGAAACATGGCAAACCAAAGCATTTAATTTATAGGGGCAACATGCTTCGCGCTTTTCACTTTTTGGGAGAAAGAAAACCATAATCAGTCAGCTTTGACTGCTTAGCTACAAGCTTGCCGACATCCTGCTGTAGGGAGTCCAGGCGCTGCACATGGCCGAGTGGAAGGTTTTTTAAGACGACGAAATGCCGTCTTCCTTGAGGCTTCCTGATGTGACATAACCTGCACCTGCATGGGCTCTGGTTCATCGTCGTCGTCGGCGCCACTGCTCTCGTCTTGAGTGCCGGTTACCACTGCAACAATTGCCTCGTCAGTTAGCTTCTCGTTTGTTGCAACAGTATCGTCCGCGTGTAAGAACTCTTGAAGTTCCGACGCATCACCATCACCACCATTTGTAGCATACCACAGTTCCATCATTTGTGCTTCAGCAGGAACTTGGCAGCTTTCCACGTCACTGGCTTCCCCAGCGAAGCCTGCTTTGTGGAAGCAGTGCGTGATTGTGGTGGAGGTTACTTCTGCCCATTCCCTAAATATGAACAGCACAGGTTGGCTTTCCCGCACAGCAATGTCCCAGGTTCAGCGCCAGCCTGTTCAACACATGTCAGGCGATACAGTGCCCTACAGTGCATGCAGCACAAGGCATGGATCGTCACGCTGCTAGAAGCCAGAGTTGTGTGTCGTCGTTGTCAATCGTCTGCCGCACACAGTACACATGATTAACAAGATTTCTTTTTATCAAGATAGCTTTCTGGAATGGCTTGTCAAGCTTACAGATCATTTTGAAGTCGCACTGCAAGTTAAATGCATGCCACAGGCAATGCAAGAGCTCTGCATATGCAAGGAAGAGCGCGCGCGGGTGTTCCTTCAAGGAAAGTGCGCATGCCTCCCCAATCTGGCCGTGGTGGATACAAGGCCTCCCAGATCGCATGCACCGTGGATATTACCAGTTAGATTTTGGTGCCACAGATGGCGCTGCCAATAAGGAGCAGCAGAACACACTACCGTCGAACAGAATGTTGCAATAGGATTGCCAGCGATTAGTTGTACCGGCAGGTTCGTCTGTTGCTGTCACCATGCACACCTCCGTGCAGCTCAATATCTGGTGTCACTGCATTCTTGCAGAAACCGGACTCTTTGGTTGATCGGCCTCTCTCTTTTGCATCGCATACCATATTTATTCGCGTAATTTGCGCACTTTTTTTTGCAATTTTGGTGCTCCGAAAAGGGGGTGTGCAAATTATGCGGATATTTCGCGAAAGCATTTGAAATACAGTAGAACCTCGTCATAACGAACTCGGATATAACAAACTATCGGATATAACGAAGCAATCGCAATTCCCCTTGAAATTCCTATATATGAAATTGATATTGGTTATAACGAAGTAATTACCGCTCCCCCTTCAACTTCTTTATAACGAGGTTTTACTCTAATGTGTAATGCAATGCAACTAGCGCGGTAACTCTTTTGGATACGATCTCACGTAACACTGCAAAGCGCTGGTGTAAGAGAATACGGCTGCTCCAGGGACACTTTTCGCGGTCCCTTCACGTTGAGAACGCAGCAGGTAGAAGTGTTTATGAGCCCCGCCCGCTGATGCCGAGATAGCGCGCACACCCAGCGCTATCTCGGCGATGCTCCTCCCCCCCCACCCGCCTCGCGTCTTTTCATGCTCGTTAAAGACTGGTGGGGCCTTTCCTCCCCGCACCGACCACAGGTGTCCCGATCAGGGTGATGTTATCACATCCGCCCTCCGAGCGACGGAGATAGGTCGGGCTCGTTTGATCTCCACTTCAGCAGTTTTCGTCGCCCCCACTCGCATGCTTTTATTCTAGCGACTGTACTTTGGGCTTCGGGGGCTTCCGGAGAAAAGAATCGGAGAAAGGGGGCATCTGCGTATGACTGCGCTCGCCTGTGTAGCGAGGGGTGCGGAAGTACGTGCCGGCGAGCTGGGAACGGGGAGCGCAAAATATGCCAGGAATTCCCTCCCTCTCTTTTTTTTTTTTCTTCTTTTTTTGCAAAGCTGGCTAAATATTAGGAGGTGCACAAATTATGCAGGTAAATACGGTATGCGGTGCCTGCCGCACTGCGGGTTGTGGAGTGCATTTGGCATATTTACTCGAATTTATAACTTTGCTCCGAAAAAATGACCGTGAGGCCGAAAGCTGCTTGCACATTAGAATCGAATACGAAACAGAAACCTCGTTTATGGCGTTGGTAGAAACCTCCCGTCAGATCAGGAGTGGGCATTGTCATCACCATTGCTAAGTGGTGACAGAGGTCGTTTGCAGTGGTCTGTTTTGCACGTCACTGCAGCCTCTCTATGCCATGTCTTTTCTCATTTAAGTTCACGTGGTGACACACTGCTTTTATCATCAAGCTCTTGTCGGAGTAAAGTCATTTTGCCCTCTAGAGATGGCCATGTCGCGTTGTCCTTGCATGCCCTATGCCTGCAACCGTAGTTGATGGGATAAGTTTGTGCAGACTGCAAAAACTCCCAATAGTCTAGTACAAGGCTTACCAAAGCAGGCTAGCAAAGTATTCACAGTAATGCTTCATGTCTCGGTAATTTCATTCTTTTACTGTCTTATTTCACAACGAAATTCTCGCAACAGTGAGTCTTTTTGTCCCCCCCTCCCTCCAGATTTTGTTATTGCGGGGTTCAGTTGTATAATTGCGCAGCACAGTACCGGGTTAATTGGAGATCTATGGTATTGCCCTGCGGTGGGCATAGGCAGGCTGACAATGATGGTGATGATTGTACATGGCATTGCAACTATAATGGCTGTGCATGGAAAGGAAAGATTGTCATTCCTCTTTGTAGTATGAAGTTACAGAGAAAGCCTATGCAGGTTCTATGGAAAGAAAATTTCCCAGTTGATGAAAAATTCATCCTTGTCTAGAAATTTTTCACCAGTTGGGAGACTTTCTTTCTGAAGGCTTTCTGTGTAACTCATGCTACAAACAGATAGAGGGCAGTTTCTACCTTTCGTCAACATTCTACTACATAGTGAACTTGTAAAGAACTGATTTGCCATGGCTGTGCATTCTTCCTTCCTCCGATTACAGCATTCTCGGCAACATTTCCTAGAATGAAGGCGTTCTTGTCACGTTACAGAAGCAGAAGGAATGCATATATGTGTATGTGGGGCACACAATCTAGAATTATAAAATCAATGCTGGGTATTTTTTGTGCATTAAGGTTCTCCCTTGCATTTTTTGTGTGTGTATGTGCGTGTGTGTGTGTGTGTGCATGTGTGTGTGAAGTTTGGTATTGGTAATTACTTTGATGCTTAGCTAATCACACCTGCTAAAGCTGTTTTTCTACAGGTTGGGAGAAGCGTGTACAAAATGTACTTTTCTTTATGTGCAGTGGAACCTGAAGATGTGAAAAGGCTGTCCAGTTCCCTCAATGCAGTTGCCAATGAAAAAGTCAAACAGCAAAAGGTAACACTATTTCCAAAGCAGGTTTCCCTTTTGTAGTGAGAGTTGTTAAACTTCCAAATTTTGACAAATATTTATGAAGCATCAATCAGCATCATGAGGTTTTACTCTTGTGGGTAGTGAACATAACTTAAAGGTGTACCCCAAAGGTTGAAACAGTACATTGAATTGCTTTTTCTCTGTGTAGTTATGTACCCTAACAATCCACTGTTTCCTTCTCACTTTTCTGCTATAGGCATCATGCTACTACATGCTACATTGTGTGTTCATAATATTTCTGCTTTTTCAGCTGAAGCACAAAAAGAAAGGAGGAGCCAAGAAGGGAGCTAGCCTGAATGTTGGAAAGGATGATGGCCTAGTAAACCTGGACGATTACGGCAATGAATACGACGACTTCATGTAGCATTGGCTACCTGTCTAGTTATTTATCGATTTTGTTTATACTGATACTGCAATAAAAGGGCTTTTCTATGACAATGTGGTTATTGCTGCATTACATTATTGCACCATATCCCAAATTCATTTCGTGTAACAGTCATGTGGTCTACTTATGTCTGGCATTCTCAAAGGATGATCAGTCGTGCTAGCTAGACTGTTTTAGGCTTCATCTTTCCTTCAAGGAAACCGCTATTGAGCTTGTAGGTGAGCACAGCAGAAAAGTTGCAATAGTATCGAGAGTCTGAACAGTGAAACTATATACATATATACATACATATATACATACATATATATATATATGTATGTATATATGTATATAGTTTCACTGTTCAGACTCTCGATACTATTGCAACTTTTCTGCTGTGCTCACCTACAAGCTCAATAGCGGTTTCCTATATATATATATATGTGTGTGTGTATATATATATATATATATATATATATATATATATATATATATACATACATGGACTGGCTGTTCTACAGGCAGTAAGAGGTAAAGACCTCTTTACCTTTCCACAGGTAAAGACCTGCGACACGCAATCAGCTAGTGTGTATTTTGATGGCTACAACACACACTGGCTGCTTTACATGTGAAATGTGCCTCTTTCAAAAGCGAATAAAACAAAGAATCAGGAAAACTGAGCTTACACATGTATCTTCTTTTTTTTTTTAAAGAACATTGCAGAATGGTAATAAGTATCAAACCATGAATATTATAGTTTGATTTGAATACGGCGGAGGAGCATGCAAGTTCTAAAAGCTCAAATGTGCAAAGTTTCAAAATTTATCGTGCTTAAACTACATAGGCCTCTCTAAGACTAAAAAAATTGGCCGCGTATCTGTGTGCTTCGCTGCAAATATCGTCGAAAAGCGCAAGTCTTCTGCCGGCCGTACTACGCTGCGTGAGATATGGACGCCATCTGGCAGCACCGTCTGGAAACATGAGCTTGTGCAGAATCCCTGGGCAACTGCCAGGTGGCAGCACCAAATCGTCTGCAGAGACTTTTTTTCGTGCACAGCGTCGCATTTTTAGCGCAGCCTAAGAAACACTAGGGTCTTTAGAATTGCGTATCTTTCTATATTCTAGTAAAGCAACACACCACCTAATACTTACGTATTGACATTGCGCCTCAGATATTTGTAATATTTGCTTTTTGATCGACAATGTTCACAAGTGTGAACACAGCTACCAGTTCAAGATGGCTGGGCGTTAGGGAAGTGCCTAAACTTTGGCCGGGTGGCTGAATTGTATGACAGACAGACAAACAGATAGACAGAAGCAACGCCTGCACCACCTAGGCATCGTTCCGAATGCCCGCTGCCCGAATTGCAGCTCAGAAGAATCGTTACCGCACGTGCTCATCGAGTGCGGCGCAGCAAAATCTGTTTGGCGTCTTGTGGCAAGAAACTTCGGCATTCGCACACCGCCGGCACACAACCGCAACAAAGGCGCGTTTGCCAAATTGGTAGTCACTTGCACTCTGTTCGTTATCTGGAGAAGGAGATGCCTCGCTGCGGCAAGGAACGCCCCGGTAAGGGCAGCCAGTGCCTTCAGCGTACCCAGCCACCCAGCCGTCAAAAAGATCACGCGGCTCCTGTGGAGCCACCTGTCAAAGGAGCTCGAAGTAGGTGGGGAGGAACACTCGGCCTCCGAGATGGCGGGCGCGCGGCGGGTTTTCCCGCCGCGCCATCTCGGAGGCCATGAGAGGAAAAGTTCCTCCGCCGCTGGCGCACTAGGTTTTTCTTTATTCGGGATGGCCAGTTAGCCTACCCAATTACCCCGTATTAATACTTCCTTTCCTGGTCGTCTCCCTCCCTCCCCCCCCCCCCCCTTATTTTTGTTTTTCCCCCGAATATGTAGTGTAGAAGACGCTAATTAACGCAACCTTTTCATTCAAGATTGTACATTTGCTCGTATGTGCCACACGTCACGGGGTAGAATTGTGTAACGCCATGGACTTTGTATGTACTATTTCCACATGGTGATGTTCTGATCTTGCGTTTTGTATATTGTACCAAGTGTGTTACGGATTTGTTCAGGTTGGACGATGTATATATAAGAGTCTCTGATACAGTGCAAACCAGTGCTTTGTCATGAGTTGAATAAGCTTCGCTTTGACCAATATATCTGCGTTCAAGTATAGCAACACTATCGTCTTTAAAAAGGAAAAATATTCAATGGGGACGCACGTGATGTCCATGATTCCCCATAAGTTTATAAACTTCACAGCAGCGCGATTTTTTTCCTTTTGTAAAGTTGGCTTCACGGCATAGCGGCCCCATGCTGCAGTGAAACCGCCTTTACAAGAAAACGCAAAAATGTAGTGCGGGGGAAGTGCAGCGTGTTTCAGTTAACTTGCGACCAGCCTTAAAAAATGTCCACGTGAGCGTAAAGAGGATGTCGCCGACCTTGTATTTACTTTCGTCTTTCAATCTCGGACTCTCTTTTTTTTCTTTTTCTTTTAAACGACAAAGCTATTAGTTTAATAATAAATAGTCAACTATAAGCTTGCTTTAATTGGTCATGTCAATAGATTAGTTGTAAAGCATGTTAATTAGTGCTCACATGATGTACTTCAGCCCTAATAAGCGCTTTTTTTTTTTTCGGGCTTGTAGGAAAGCGCGCGAGATTTGAAAAGAAAAGAAGTAGGAGCACTTCCCCTATCGGCAAAATCGGGCAGCGAAGCGTGACGTGTGCGTGCTTTTGTTGTACAGCGAAGCTGTATACCTTTCGGTGATCGGAAAATTTTGTAGCGTAGACAGAGAACGCCAGGTTAACAAATGAAGGCAAGCGGCATATCTTTCTTTTCAATCAGGCGTAGAGCTCGGTATTCACGAATAATTCTGCTCAAACGAGGGCTTTTCGATGAAAGATCATGTGTTAGTTGTGGAAATCAGTATTGTATATTGAAAGAACGTAAATATATTTGCAGCTGACATGACTAGACCAAGAAGACCTTACTAAGAAACCTTGTGCCACTCATATATGCCTGCCCCGCCACGGTGGTCTAGTGGCTATGGTACTCGGCTGCGGATCCGAGGGTCGCGGGATCGAATCCCGGCTGCGGCGGCTGCATTTCGATGGAGGCGAAATGTTGAGGCTCGTGTGCTGTGCGATGTCAGTGCACGTTAAAGAACCCCAGGTGGTCAAAAATTTCCGGAGCCCTCCACTACGGCGTCTCTCATAATCAGAGCTGGTTTTGGGACGTTAAACCCCACATAACAACAACAACAACTCATATATGCCTGACAAGAAAGAGCCCAAACCACAAAGAAAACTCCGAAACTGCATGATTGATGATAATAAGGCATCTGCGTGAACAATGGGAACGCCCTCCCAGGCGTTCCCTGTAAAAGGGCCATTTGACGTCATTCGAGGCCCTCGTGTGAAGTGGAAACCGCATTATCAGCATGTGTATTTGATAAGCTTCGCTGGACATTCACGTTCGTAGGGCAGAATGGCGGCCAGGTTCTTTTTTTTTTTTCTTGCTGTCTGATCCTTTCCCTCTTTCGTCTCTTTTCCTCGTTCGTTCCATCTTTGCGTACTATTTTATTTATTTCTTACCATGGCCTGTTTCTATCCTTCGTTCTTCGATAAAAAAAAAAATGGCGAAGCTTGCACCAGCGGCGCAAGCTAGCGATCGAAGCTGTATATAGTATTTGGCTGGTACGGCTGTACACTCTAGTACGGCACACCCGGATGTCGGCGTGGTCCGAGGCTTCGGGAAACGCCTCGCGAAGCGCTGCGAGGCCCCGCGAATGCCTCTCGAAGTTTCGCACCGAGATCAGCGCAAAAACGTTCGCGTCGAACCACGGACGGTGGCAGACGTGGCACACATGACCTCGGCTCGACGCCGTCCCACACCTTTGATTCATGCATGCTATCGTGGCGCGAAGCTATCCACAAACGCATAGCTCTGCGCGAGACGTTGTGCACCGGACATATCGTGTTTCCTCTGCATGCATGTGTAATACGTGCGCCTGCCAGCTGCAAAAGAAAGCGCACGTGCGAACGGCGCACATTGGGCACCGCATAGAAGAGCACATGTGTACTCTTGTGGACCAGAACTACTTGGCGACCGCACCACTAGCAGTAGCATGATGCGAAGGCGTACGCAAGGCACTGAAAAAGAAGAAGGAAAGAACAGATACAAAGAAAAGTTCATTAACTCTGAAGGGTGCTGCTCTTGCTCGGCCAGAAAAGTGTGGGAATTCATGTGCGCGCTTTGCAAATGGCATCGATACTTTAATTGTGACTTGTTCGTGGCGTTATGTCGTACATTAAATGATCATCAAATGCTCAAACCTTGTCAGAACGTCTCAGATTCATTTCATGTGTACAGCCTGAATATGCATATACAGTACGAACTTAAAAAAAAAAAAGACCAATACTGCAGCCGCCGGTCACGCAAACGCCAGCGATCTCCCTGAAACCGAGGCGCTCGCACTGACGGGTTTGAATGGAAGGGCGCTGTTCCGCAAAATGCGTTTTCCCGCAACGTAGAGCACTCCTCTACTTATTGCGCGCCATCCTGAATAAAAATACGGTCTCTCAACATTTTGCCCAAAATGCCAAAAAAGGTAAGAATATAATATTGGGTTCTTTGTGAAATTTTGACTCGATCAGAAGTCGCTCTAAATACGTTTGGCCGCATCATAGAGCATTCCTCTACTTATTGCGCGCCTTCCTGAATAAAAATACGGTCTCTCAAAATCTTGGCCAAAATGCCAAAAAAAAAAGACTATAGTATTGGGTTTTTTGTGAAATTTTCACTCGATAAGAATTCGCACAAAATACGTTTTACCGCATCGCAGAGCGTTCCTCTACTTATTGCGCGCCTTCCTGAATAAAAATACGGTCTCTCAAAATTTTGCCCAAAATGCCAAGAAAGGTAAGACTATAGTATTGGGTTTTTTGTGAAATTTTGACTCGATCAGAAGTCGCACAAAATGCGTTTTCCCGCAACGTAGAGCATTCCTCTACTTATTGCGCGCCTTCCTGAATAAAAATACGGTCTCTCAAAATCTTGCCCAAAATGCCAAAAAAGGTAAGACTATAGTATTGGGTTTTTTGTGAAACTTTGACTCGATCAGAAATCGCACAAAATGCGTTTTCCCGCATCGTAGAGCATTCCTCTACTTATTGCGCCCCTTCCTGAATAAAAATACGGTCTCTCAAAATTTTGCCAAAAATGCCAAAAAAGGTAAGACTATAGTATAGGGTTTCTTGTGAAATTTTTACTCGACCAGAAGTCCCACAAAATGCGTTTTCCCGCATCGTAGAGCGTTCCTCTACTTATTGCGCGCCTTCCTGAATAAAAATACGGTCTCTCAACATTTTGCCCAAAATGCCAAAAAAGGTAAGACTATAGTATTGGGTTCTTTGTGAAATTTTGACTCGACCAGAAGTCCCACAAAATGCGTTTTCCCGCATCGTTGAGCATTCCTCTACTTATTGCGCGCCTTCTTGAATAAAAATACGGTCTCTCAACATTTTGCCCAAAATGCCAAAAAGGTAAGACTATAGTATTGAGTCTTTTGTGAAATTTTGACTCGATGAGAATTCGCACAAAATACGTTTTACCGCATCGCAGAGCGTTCCTCTACTTATTGCGCGCCTTCCTGAATAAAAATACGGTCTCTCAAAATTTTGCCCAAAATGCCAAAAAAGGTAAGACTATAGTATTGGGTTTTTTGTGAAATTTTGACTCGATCAGAAGTCGCACAAAATGCGTTTTCCAGCAACGTAGAGCATTCCTCTACTTATTGCGCGCCTTCCTGAATAAAAATACGGTCTCTCAAAATCTTGCCCAAAATGCCAAAAAGGGTAAGACTATAGTATTGGGTTTTTCGTGAAATTTTGACTCGACCAGAAGTCGCTCTAAATACGTTTGGCCGCATCATAGAGCATTCCTCTACTTATTGCGCTCCTTCCTGAATAAAAATACGGTCTCTCAAAATCTTGCCCAAAATGCCAAAAAAGGTAAGACTATAGTATTCGTATTGGGTTTTTTGTGAAATTTTGACTCGATCAGAAGTCCCACAAAATGCGTTTTCCCGCAACGTAGAGCATTCCTCTACTTATTGAGCGCCATCCTGAATAAAAATACGGTCTCTCAACATTTTGCCCAAAATGCGAAAAAAGGTAAGACAATAGTATTGGGTTCTTTGTGAAATTTTGACTCGATCAGAAGTCGCTCTAAATACGTTTGGCCGCATCATAGAGCATTCCTCTACTTATTGGGCGCCTTCCTGAATAAAAATACGGTATCTCAAAATTTTGCCCAAAATGCCAAAAAAGGTAAGACTATAGTCTCGGGTTTCTTGTGAAATTTTGACTCGATAAGAATTCGCACAAAATACGTTTTACCGCATCGTAGAGCATTCCTCTACTTATTGCGCGCCATCCTGAATAAAAATACGGTCTCTCAAAATTTTGCCAAAAATGCCAAAAAAGGTCGCCATGCGCAGCGCCTATAGGGGCGCCACTGAAAGCCGCGTAGCGGCGGCCGTTGGAACCGGTGGTGGGTCGCGTAGCAGACGCCTCATTTCACTGCAAGCATTGCGGAAGTGCGCGCGTGCGATTTGCCGCTTGTGCGCGTCCCAGATAATTACTTTTGCGGCGATAGTGTGTGCAAAGGAGCTGCACATTATAATAGTGGACGTATGTCCGATGTCACAGCTGTGTGGGACGACAATGTCACCAAACGCACCAAGTGTTTGCCACAGACAAGCGTCAACACGCTTCCCTACGAAGTGGAGCTCATCGCACCGCTTTCTTCAAAACGTCCCGATCACTAATGCCTGCATGCGTTGACGCGTGAACGAACGTTTTTTTTCTCGACACAGTAGCTTCGTTTACGTGCCATGTGTTTATATAGTAGATTTTGAGGGATCGCTGTCGCACCGGCGCGTGGATTCCACGGGTGCGGCCACGCGAAGGGTCAGCGTTGGTAAAACTGAAACCAGCACGATAAACTTGTGAATATATATCTCGGCAGCTTGCGCTAGTGGCGCGAGACTGAGTCACTGCGGAGCTGGTGGTCACCTAGCTTGTCGTAGCAGCTTGGCTACGTATTTGCTAGGTTTTTTGCAAGCTATTACCAAGTGTTGCAAAATGGCGTTACATTCTACGCGATCGTCAAAGTCTTAAATGTGCACAGGTGCCATGTTTTACAGCCAATATGCAATTTGAGGCGAGCGCACAGCGAACATTCTGCACCGGTGATCGTATTCCAGTGTCATCAACAGGTACAATGCAGCCGATTTCGTGCAGCACACGTGTGATTCCACGGCGTTTTTGTAAAGGAGCCGTCACCTGCTCCACATTCTCTGACATTGCGCTTCGCGCCATTCGTTTTTCGAGAGAGCCTAGGCATCGCGTCTTATCAGTAATAACAACCTCTTGCGCATTGTAGCGTGTACAATGCAGGCGAGGCGACCAAGTGTAAACGTAGCAGCGTTCGCTGAAGACGTAGTGACATAAATGGAGAAATAAAAACACGGTAATCGTTCTAACACTGCTGTTAACAAGAAAACAGAAATAGCGGGCGCGAAAGAAGACGAAGTAGGATCGCGAGCGCGTGGCACGTGATGTTCTGGGTTTTTCTCTTTAGAAAAAAAAACGGCATCGTAGGGTCTCGCTGCTCGGCGCTCTTCAGGCGTATTGTCTTCCGCCGCACTTCGAAGCCTGGTTTATTCTTCATCGAAGTCCTCGGACTTTACACTCCTGTAAACAAAGCGCGATTGCTCGCCTTCTGCGTCGTGCAGCCGCAATCCACCGCGGCCGTCGCTCTCGCTCATGAAATAGCACCGGAAATCTGTATAAGTGCGTTCGTGGCGATTTCTTGTGTGTGTTTGAGCAGCCGACAACGCAGCAGTTGTTTTTCGGCATCTCTGAAGGCCGAGAGAGTCGTTAAATCACGATGAAAACACATCCATCCGCGCACTCGCGTACACGCTCGCTACTTATTGCGCGCCCTTCCTGAATAAAAATACGGTCTCTCAAAATTTTGCCCAAAATGCCAAAAAGGTAAGACTATAGTATTGGGTTTTTTGTGAAATTTTGACTCGATCAGAAGTCCCACAAAATGCGTTTTCCCGCATCGTAGAGCATTCCTCTACTTATTGCGCGCCTTCCTGAATAAAATACGGTCCTCTCAAATTTGCCCAAAATGCCAAAAAAGGTAAGACTATAGTCTTGGGTTTTTGTGAAATTTTGACTCGATCAGAAGTCGCACAAAATGCGTTTTCCCCGCATCGTAGAGCATTCCTCTACTTATTGCGCGCCTTCTGAATAAAATACGGTCTCTCAAAATTTTGCCCAAAATGCCAAAAAAGGTAAGACTATAGTCTTGGGTTTTTGTGAAATTTTGACTCGATCAGAAGTCGCACAAAATGCGTTTTCCGCATCGTAGAGCATTCCTCTACTTATTGCGCGCCTTCCTGAATAAAAATACGGTCTCTCAAAATTTTGCCCAAAATGCCAAAAAAGGTAAGACTATAGTATTGGGTTTTTTGTGAAATTTTGACTCGATCAGAAGTCGCACAAAATGCGTTTTCCCGCATCGTAGAGCATTCCTCTACTTATTGCGCGCCTTCCTGAATAAAAATACGGTCTCTCAAAATTTTGCCCAAAATGCCAAAAAAGGTAAGACTATAGTATTGGGTTTTTTGTGAAATTTTGACTCGATCAGAAGTCGCACAAAATGCGTTTTCCCGCATCGTAGAGCATTCCTCTACTTATTGCGCGCCTTCCTGAATAAAAATACGGTCTCTCAAAATTTTGCCCAAAATGCCAAAAAAGGTAAGACTATAGTATTGGGTTTTTTGTGAAATTTTGACTCGATCAGAAGTCGCACAAAATGCGTTTTCCCGCATCGTAGAGCATTCCTCTACTTATTGCGCGCCTTCCTGAATAAAAATACGGTCTCTCAAAATTTTGCCCAAAATGCCAAAAAAGGTAAGACTATAGTATTGGGTTTTTGTGAAATTTTGACTCGATCAGAAGTCGCACAAAATGCGTTTTCCCGCATCGTAGAGCATTCCTCTACTTATTGCGCGCCTTCCTGAATAAAAATACGGTCTCTCAAATTTTGCCCAAATGCCAAAAAGGTAAGACTATAGTATTGGGTTTTTTGTGAAATTTTGACTCGATCAGAAGTCGCACAAAATGCGTTTTCCCGCATCGTAGAGCATTCCTCTACTTATTGCGCGCCTTCCTGAATAAAAATACGGTCTCTCAAATCTTGCCCAAAATGCCAAAAAAGGTAAGACTATAGTATTGGGTTTTTGTGAAATTTTGACTCGATCAGAAGTCGCACAAAATGCGTTTTCCCGCATCGTAGAGCATTCCTCTACTTATTGCGCGCCTTCCTGAATAAAAATACGGTCTCTCAAAATCTTGCCCAAAATGCCAAAAAAGGTAAGACTATAGTATTGGGTTTTTTGTGAAATTTTGACTCGATCAGAAGTCGCCACAAAATGCGTTTTCCCGCATCGTAGAGCATTCCTCTACTTATTGCGCGCCTTCCTGAATAAAAATACGGTCTCTCAACATTTTGCCCAAAATGCCAAAAAAGGTAAGACTATAGTATTGGGTTCTTTGTGAAATTTTGACTCGATCAGAAGTCGCACAAAATACGTTTTACCGCATCGCAGAGCATTCCTCTACTTATTGCGCGCCTTCTTGAATAAAAATACGGTCTCTCAAAATTTTGCCCAAAATGCCAAAAAGGTAAGACTATAGTATTGGGTCTTTTGTGAAATTTTGACTCGATCAGAAGTCGCACAAAATACGTTTTACCGCATCGTAGAGCATTCCTCTACTTATTGCGCGCCTTCCTGAATAAAAATACGGTCTCTCAAAATTTTGCCCAAAATGCCAAAAAAGGTAAGACTATAGTATTGGGTTTTTTGTGAAATTTTGACTCGATCAGAAGTCGCACAAAATGCGTTTTCCCGCATCGTAGAGCATTCCTCTACTTATTGCGCGCCTTCCTGAATAAAAATACGGTCTCTCAAAATTTTGCCCAAAATGCCAAAAAAGGTAAGACTATAGTATTGGGTTTTTTGTGAAATTTTGACTCGATCAGAAGTCGCACAAAATGCGTTTTCCCGCATCGTAGAGCATTCCTCTACTTATTGCGCGCCTTCCTGAATAAAAATACGGTCTCTCAAAATTTTGCCCAAAATGCCAAAAAAGGTAAGACTATAGTATTGGGTTTTTTGTGAAATTTTGACTCGATCAGAAGTCGCACAAAATGCGTTTTACCGCATCGTAGAGCAGTTCCTCTACTTATTGCGCGCCTTCCTGAATAAAAATACGGTCTCTCAAAATTTTGCCCAAAATGCCAAAAAAGGTAAGACTATAGTATTGGGTTTTTGTGAAATTTTGACTCGATCAGAAGTCGCACAAAATGCGTTTTACCGCATCGTAGAGCATTCCTCTACTTATTGCGCGCCTTCCTGAATAAAAATACGGTCTCTCAAAATTTTGCCCAAAATGCCAAAAAAGGTAAGACTATAGTATTGGGTTTTTTGTGAAATTTTGACTCGATCAGAAGTCGCACAAAATGCGTTTTCCCGCATCGTAGAGCATTCCTCTACTTATTGCGCGCCTTCCTGAATAAAAATACGGTCTCTCAACATTTTGCCCAAAATGCCAAAAAAGGTAAGACTATAGTATTGGGTTTTTTGTGAAATTTTGACTCGATCAGAAGTCGCACAAAATGCGTTTTCCCGCATCGTAGAGCATTCCTCTACTTATTGCGCGCCTTCCTGAATAAAAATACGGTCTCTCAACATTTTGCCCAAAATGCCAAAAAAGGTAAGACTATAGTATTGGGTTCTTTGTGAAATTTTGACTCGATCAGAAGTCGCACAAAATGCGTTTTCCCGCATCGTAGAGCATTCCTCTACTTATTGCGCGCCTTCCTGAATAAAAATACGGTCTCTCAAATTTTGCCCAAAATGCCAAAAAAGGTAAGACTATAGTATTGGGTTTTTGTGAAATTTTGACTCGATCAGAAGTCGCACAAATAGCGTTTTCCCGCATCGTAGAGCATTCCTCTACTTATTGCGCGCCTTCCTGAATAAAAATACGGTCTCTCAAAATTTTGCCCAAAATGCCAAAAAAGGTAAGACTATAGTATTGGGTTTTTTGTGAAATTTTGACTCGATCAGAAGTCGCACAAAATGCGTTTTCCCGCATCGTAGAGCATTCCTCTACTTATTGCGCGCCTTCCTGAATAAAAATACGGTCTCTCAAAATTTTGCCCAAAATGCCAAAAAGGTAAGACTATAGTATTGGGTTTTTGTGAAATTTTGACTCGATCAGAAGTCGCACAAAATGCGTTTTCCCGCATCGTAGAGCATTCCTCTACTTATTGCGCGCCTTCCTGAATAAAAATACGGTCTCTCAAAATTTTGCCCAAAATGCCAAAAAAGGTAAGACTATAGTATTGGGTTTTTTGTGAAATTTGACTCGATCAGAAGTCGCACAAAATGCGTTTTCCCGCATCGTAGAGCATTCCTCTACTTATTGCGCGCCTTCCTGAATAAAAATACGGTCTCTCAATATTTGGCCAAAATGCCAAAAAAGGTAAGACTATAGTATTGGGTTTTTGTGAAATTTTGACTCGATCAGAAGTCGCACAAAATGCGTTTTCCCGCATCGTAGAGCATTCCTCTACTTATTGCGCGCCTTCCTGAATAAAAATACGGTCTCTCAAAATTTTGCCCAAAATGCCAAAAAAGGTAAGACTATAGTATTGGGTTTTTGTGAAAT
Source organism: Hyalomma asiaticum (assembly GCA_013339685.2). Classification (NCBI taxonomy): domain Eukaryota; kingdom Metazoa; phylum Arthropoda; class Arachnida; order Ixodida; family Ixodidae; genus Hyalomma; species Hyalomma asiaticum. The sequence goes on from CM023482.1 coordinate 105,642,481, forward strand.
TTTGACTCGATCAGAAGTCGCACAAAATGCGTTTTCCCGCATCGTAGAGCATTCCTCTACTTATTGCGCGCCTTCCTGAATAAAAATACGGTCTCTCAAAATTTTGCCCAAAATGCCAAAAAAGGTAAGACTATAGTATTGGGTTTTTTGTGAAATTTTGACTCGATCAGAAGTCGCACAAAATGCGTTTTCCCGCATCGTAGAGCATTCCTCTACTTATTGCGCGCCTTCCTGAATAAAAATACGGTCTCTCAAAATTTTGCCCAAAATGCCAAAAAGGTAAGACTATAGTATTGGGTTTTTGTGAAATTTTGACTCGATCAGAAGTCGCACAAAATGCGTTTTCCCGCATCGTAGAGCATTCCTCTACTTATTGCGCGCCTTCCTGAATAAAAATACGGTCTCTCAAATCTTGCCCAAAATGCCAAAAAAGGTAAGACTATAGTCTTGGGTTTTTGTGAAATTTGGACTCGATCAGAAGTCGCACAAAATGCGTTTTCCCGCATCGTAGAGCATTCCTCTACTTATTGCGCGCCTTCCTGAATAAAAATACGGTCTCTCAAATTTGCCCAAAATGCCAAAAAGGTAAGACTATAGTATTGGGTTTTTGTGAAATTTTGACTCGATCAGAAGTCGCACAAAATGCGTTTTCCCGCATCGTAGAGCATTCCTCTACTTATTGCGCGCCTTCCTGAATAAAAATACGGTCTCTCAAAATTTGCCCAAAATGCCAAAAAAGGTAAGACTATAGTATTGGGTTTTTTGTGAAATTTTGACTCGATCAGAAGTCGCACAAAATGCGTTTTCCCGCATCGTAGAGCATTCCTCTACTTATTGCGCGCCTTCCTGAATAAAAATACGGTCTCTCAAAATTTGCCCAAAATGCCAAAAAAGGTAAGACTATAGTATTGGGTTTTTTGTGAAATTTTGACTCGATCAGAAGTCGCACAAAATGCGTTTTCCCGCATCGTAGAGCATTCCTCTACTTATTGCGCGCCTTCCTGAATAAAAATACGGTCTCTCAAAATTTTGCCCAAAATGCCAAAAAAGGTAAGACTATAGTATTGGGTTTTTTGTGAAATTTTGACTCGATCAGAAGTCGCACAAAATGCGTTTTCCCGCATCGTAGAGCATTCCTCTACTTATTGCGCGCCTTCCTGAATAAAAATACGGTCTCTCAAATCTTGCCCAAAATGCCAAAAAGGTAAGACTATAGTATTGGGTTTTTGTGAAATTTTGACTCGATCAGAAGTCGCACAAAATGCGTTTTCCCGCATCGTAGAGCATTCCTCTACTTATTGCGCGCCTTCCTGAATAAAATACGGTCTCTCAAATCTTGCCCAAAATGCCAAAAAAGGTAAGACTATAGTATTGGGTTTTTTGTGAAATTTTGACTCGATCAGAAGTCGCACAAAATGCGTTTTCCCGCATCGTAGAGCATTCCTCTACTTATTGCGCGCCTTCCTGAATAAAAATACGGTCTCTCAAAATCTTGCCCAAAATGCCAAAAAGGTAAGACTATAGTATTGGGTTTTTTGTGAAATTTTGACTCGATCAGAAGTCGCACAAAATGCGTTTTCCCGCATCGTAGAGCA